>LGRX02011493.1:0-11208 GCA_001247695.2 Cymbomonas tetramitiformis
GGATTCCATAGCTCAAAAAACCAACGCACTTTTCTCGACAACTTCGGTACCCCCCAAAAGCTGGCTGGTTTCTTATCGCCGGGTTTTCTTAAAGGTGAGTGATTACTGTATCGTTATTTGAAATGACGCGCACGCGAGGGATCAAAACGGGAACCTAATCGATTTGCATTCTGCGGAGTTGGGGGCGCGCCGCAGGCAACTAGTAATGTATTATTCGGGCATATATATATATAATATTGGATTTTTACTCTTTGATGCCCGAGGGGTATATGTACTTTATTATATGGGTTGTACACGTTTATATATTGCTATAACATGTGTCATTTGCACTTTCTCGTTGTTCGTTTTCGTCCGAGGGTGGGCACGATGCTTTTGGTTGCTTCCCGTACTCATTTGTTACATCCCGTACTCGTTTGTTGCATCCCGTACGGTGATTGTTATTATGTCGTGTATGACAGTCATCGTACATCTCGTGCCGAGTTACTACGATAATACAACGTGCTTCCTTTTAATAGACATTTATATTTGCAGACGGCGTGCTCACATGTCGCGATGAGATCTAGCGGGCTCCTTTCTACATCGTCTGCATGTCAAACACGCATGGTGCAATTATGAAATATATCTGCCTACAACTCGCTTCCTGTATCGCAACTGTCGAGCCTACGTGTCGGTTGGGATGCATCCAACGGGATATCTGCCAAGACGCCATGCGAATGGAGACGATACACATTTAAATTCAGCCATTGGCACTACCGTGCGAGTATAAAATGTCAATCATGACAATCAAGCACATATATTCAAGCAAATGCGCAGATGGCATCACGATATGCAAGTGTGGCATTTGCGATACAGGAAGCGAGTTGTGAGCGTGTGCTTGCGCGAATGGGGTATATGAATAGCAGTGATTACTTGTGCTTCGATACAATTTAATCAATAATTAGAAATCCCTCAGATGGGATGCTTCGCTGACAAGTGGCATTACCAATTTATACACCCGCCTGTGTGATAAGATCAGATTCTACGCTACGGACACGTTCATGGATGTACATCGGAATATCCGATATATATATAAATTGAATAATCGTCATTCGGGAGGCATAGTCAGCCACGTCGGCTGATTATGAAAAACAACGCAACGCCCGATAATTATGTAGAATATAGTCACCTACATGCATGTACTTTTGTGCACCGTCGGTGCGTATTTTCTATTTTTTATTTTCGTATACCTGAAACCCGACGTATATCTACCGTACGCCACTTATTCCAAATTGCCAGTATTGTTTGTGTGTAAACTAACTAACGGAGTCCAAAGTGCCGCTCAGGACAGATTTGTTACGTATCTTGCACATATTTATCTGACTGCCAACGCAGTGCGACATATTATATAGCACCTGCAAACTATATTTTATGATCGAACATGTAAACAAGTGGTTTGATGAAATTCCACTTAAACAGTTATTCCATAACTGTACACACATCTACCCTTTTTGAGCATGACATGGAAATTCGATGGACATACCATGATAACCCAACTTTGTCCAATATTTTGACACGTAATAGACGATGTTCTTCTGCATTTGACTTTGATTTATGGAAACACGACAATTATGAAACATTCTCCACAGATTCATATATATGCCCCTGCAGAAATTATTTTAATGACTTAGCATTTATTTGTGAACACACCAATCAACTCGTGTGTACTAGTAATTTGGATGGCTTTTATCCAGATGAAGCCCTACTTGCACGTTTGAAACTTGGTTCTAATTTTAGAGATATACGTGATCCCTCATTGCAGCATGCTTACAATACGCTTGAAAATGCCTTAGTTAAATTTGCTCGGTATAATTCTCACAATAATGAGGCATTATTCACAGCCTCATATGAATGGAGACATTTGATTTCATATAAAATTTCACAATCGGCTATATTTATTACTGCAACATGCAAACCAAACGGAACTCTATCAACGATTAATTCCTCTCAATACATGCATTGATCTAGAGGTAGTTGTCCCCAAATCGGCACCCTTTTATAATATCGATATATATATCGTATGCTTTACCAAATCACAAGCCCGTTGATACTATATGCATCACATACGAGTCCTTGACAGCGCCCAAAAAATCGCATGCAAAAATATTAAGTTCCCGAAAAGATCTATACGGTTGAATACACTCCTATATAAAGAGCCATGTCGCCAAATCGGCACCCAGACTACACATGTAACAACGAAACAAGGTATAATTCATGCATATATATTTCGTATTCTATGACGAATTGGGTTGTCCAATAGGCACCATTCAAAAGGCCGTGGAAAAACGGTCCAGAAAACTTATACATGTTACGAAAATAGATCACTAGAACGGAAGTTAGCCTCCTTCAAACACATGGCATTTTCATGCTTTCACGAAGCGAGATGGCTGGGAAAACATTGAGAAAACATAATCGTCCATCGTGTAAAACAGTTTTTTTTTATCGAATCTGTCGGTCTGGCAACGGAATGAGACTATTCAAATGCAACGTGCGACGTATAAATATGTCGAAGTACAATACTACTGGGTATCGCTATAAAAAGGGGCTTGAGAGGAATATATAAAGTCATAAAGAATAGTGAAATGTCACATATATATGGATATAATACTCGAAAATCCTCGAAAATCATGCCCCCCAAACCGAAAATTAACCATTGATACATTGCACTTTCCATAGTTAACAGACTCGGTGCCGATTTGGGGACAGTGCCGATTTGGGGACAACTACCTCTACAGTTACCGACCGACATTTCTGAACATTTTTCATTTGTATATATCGACAAAGCTACTGCGAATCTTGCACTTGTGTGTAATAATTGGAGCAGATACTTTATAGCGAAACACCTTTCCAATGTTAGCAAATTTGTACGGGTCCGTGATACCATAGATACAATTCCTCTACGACTTACACAAGATATAATTCAGATAGTTTCACTTCACCACTGGTTGACTGATACCTCACTTGGTCTACCATATCTATATGCTATTCCAAAATTACATAAATCACCCGTCATTGCAAGATTAATTACAGCCGATGGTTGCACACTATTTGATATTCCTCAGCGGATCATTACTACGATCTTTCGTCTTGTTCTAAACACACTGAAACAATGTCATGAAGAAGAATATCTTCGTACAGGTGTGAGAAAATTTTGGCTAGTTGAAAATTATTTAGATTTTATACTTTCAAGACCTTCATATATTACCAGCTTGCCAACCAGCGATATAGATGGCATGTATCCTAATATAAACAAGAATTTTGTATATGAAGCAAATTGTGCAGAATTACAGTTTATTCTACATATGATTGGAGCACGTGGCATTTCAGTATATTTACATTCAACAAATCGTAAAGAAGATCGTGCTTCTTGGCATTTTTCACCATGTTACACAGAGGTCAATATAATTTCAACAACATTTCACAAATACTGAAATCTATCTTGGATAATGTCTTTGTTACAGCGGGAGGAGCAATATTTAAACAAATAGACGGAGTACCCATCGGCAGTTTTCCCGCAAGTATATTAACCAATACAGCATTAGTTCATCAGGAAAAGATTTATACTGAAAACAATCCTGATTCAGATATAACAAAAAACATTTCTAGATTTGCTGATGATTTCTGTATCACAAATCATCCATATTTCCATCTTATTTACAAGGATATATATCCAGATTATACAGGGGTCACCTTACAACCAAATCTAATACCACTTGATGATCATGCAATAGCATCTGCAAATTATCTCGACATTCATATTTGTGTATCAGCTAACAGTGTGGCACATACCACAATTTATGACAAAAGATCTGCTTTGGGTTTTGAAATATATAAGTTTCCACATAAGTTTTCAAATTTTGATATTGACCAAACACATAGAGTTTTCTATGGGGAACTTGTTAGAGCTTTCAGGCTTTATTCACACTATAAAGAATTCATGACACACGTGGCACATTTAGCCCAATTTTGTGTAATTCAAAAATGTTATGACCCTCATAAGTTAATATATCTTGCATATTTATTTTCCTTAAAATGCGATGCATTGCACAATCATTTTGGTTATATACCATCATACATATTTTATACTGACTTGAAAAGGTCAGTTTTATACTTACTGTGATATTTGATTCTTATATATTGCAACCAAGACCATATACAGCAATGCGACAGACACCAACATCAAGCATATACGTGGCGATGGCATACAATTTGCTTCCAGTAGGATGATTCCTTCACAACAATCGACTGCCAATAAGAAGACTTCTCCACATCAATCTACAATCAACCTTCCTCCACCGGAGAGATGGGCAAAGCAATATCAGGATCAACAAGCCCTACTCGACAAGAATTCTGTCATGATACCACATGAGATAAACACGACTTCCACTGATATTTCTACTCCGGGGGCCATTGATACAAACATCCAGAAACGTACTACATCATTTTGCTACCGCTTCTTATTCAAAGAATGCATACTCGGTGGGAAGGATGCTCAACGTGAGCAATATCAATTGACACTACCCGCGGAACTCAAAAAATTAATCAATGAAGGTTGTGTATTAGGAGACCATTGTGTGCACCCCTTTACCACGGTACCTAGAATCCATGACCACAAATTAGACAAACTTATCCCCATGTGCCCATGGGGAAAACAATATGGAAAATGTGGTACTATGCATACTATTTGTGTTTTCCAACACAAATGCAAGATGCAAATGGATACAAAAACACGTGAAGATCTGACTTTACTAGCAGACAAGATTGCAGGGATACATGAAACCAGTGACCGCCAAATGCAACAAATTCAGAAAATGACAGAGGAAATCAGTTATTTACAAAAACAAAATGTATATTTTAGCCAGTTACAAGATATCATCATGAAAACAGACGGAGTCATCACATTAATTACGAAGCCAGAATCATGCATAGTACATCCCACGATCTTACAATTTCTAACTACTGTGACAAGAGCCACGAAATCAGCGAGGCCCGTAGATGTCTACTGTGCTATACACGAGTTTCCAGTGGATCACTTTTACAGCAATGCAACGACGGTTGGTTGTCACCACGATGTACCTTTATCTACAGCAACCACTCAAGATTTGTTTTCAAGTAAGACATTCAACCAATCACCCCAATCACCCCAATCAACTCATTTTAGTTCTTCAAATTATATTCAACACTTACCCACTCATTTCCCCATAATCGCTTCATTTCTTTTCAGAAAAGATAGATTACTCTTGTATTCACGTTAATACAAAATTTGGTATTATAGGAGTTAAAGTTTGGATCTGTTTTAAAAATAATAACAAAAGGAGGGCAGTATTCGCAAACCTTTGTAGACATAAGATTAGCTATTGCTGCTCTTACTAGTTATAATAAACAATTTGCTTTCCACGTTTTCTCTATAAAATGTACGCCCGTGTGTTTAAGAAGGTTTTTTTTTACGGTGATATGTTAATAAAGCCCTCTAGCTTCAGGGCTCTGACAAGGAAACGTCATTAAAACATAAAATAATAAAATAAATGCAAGACTTTACTAATCTAAAAGTTGCAGAATTAAAGCAACTGTGTAAGGAAAATGACAAATCTTCATTCATTGATGCTGAATACACAATATGCTCAACACATTTGCAATCAAATCTCACCTATATCCGACTCGAAATCAATTACACAGCAGATGATGCCATTCATTCTTCTACAATTATATGCACCTCCTGCAGAATTTATCAACTCTGTGGGTATAAATGTCTCTCTTGCAAGAAATAAATTAGGACTATTCAAAGAGGATGACAAAATTCATTTACCAGATATATTTATACCAAGTCAGAATTCAATCATCTGTACTTTCATTTCTCATTTTTATGCAAATATGCATACTGACGTGGCATTTATTTTTGGTGAGAATACACAGTCAACACATACTTCAAGAAGCCCACAACAGCAGCCACAACAGCCATCGATGCAGAAATACTCGCCGAGATCAACGACACCGCTTTCACAGACAAGGCTGCACCATGATATTTCTTCATATGATAGTCGGTGGACCCATGCTTACACTGCTTCAAATAGCAATGAAATAATGAGACAACAACTTGTATCACACATGCACCATTATGAAAATGGCATATCCAATGAACATATATTATATAAGTGGACAAATACTACATCATTTGGTATCACACCAATCATAGATTTAGAATCTAGCAACAAAAGACGGAGAATCTGCACTTCTTTCAAAAATAATTTAGCAATAAATCATGGAAAATCACACTGCATGTCAGCATCTACAGCCTGGAATCTTCATTCTGAATTTTCCAAAAAGATTATTGCTGAAGTAGTAAATCAATTCTTCGGGGACATGGGGCCACTCCTTAACCCTAGAGTTTCATTACTTTCCCAAGTCATTGACTACATAGTTAGACATTCAGTTTTTACAAAACATTTTGAGAAATTTTGCCATAACATGGTTTCAGCATTTGATCGGGGGATCTGCCCTATCAAATTAGTTACTTACCATGTAAGGGAACCATATATCGCCCCGAATGAAAAACATCATCTATACTCTCAATATACCGGCCTCTTGCATCGTGCGCATCAAACGGATGTCAAAGATCCATATGCTATGGTTGTTTGTGATACGGCTTTTTCGGGTTGGTATGCACCGCGCATACCCGGTATCATTGAAAGACATCGAGACCCCTTTGCTTTTCTTTTCTTTGTATATGTGGTTCACAAATTTATGGGAAACCGGGTTTTCAACTATGAAATCGACCGCATCAACGGCAACCTACACTATTTTATTGGCAATATGTCATGGGAACCAAAAAATACAAATGTTGGCAAAGACACATAAGTCCAAATCTTGAGATTCTGCATGCTTCCATCATAAATTTCTGGTTACACTTATCTTCAACATTGTTTACAAGCCTCACATGCCGACATAATCCACACTTTGAATCATGGCTTTTATAATTTATGATTGACATTTTGTATTGACAATTTTGCTACACCTACCGATTACATATAGTATATTCCTCCTCCTACCAAACTCATTCTTCCTTCCTCATGAGTTTCGGTCTGTATACTGTATTTGACAAGATGCATTTTGATTTATGGTCTTTACTACTGGAATAAACATCTACAGGTCCCTTACATAAAGGGGGTGGGAGAGGGGAAATACTATTACCCCCTTTAGGGGTATATTGTTTACTTATATTTTAATTATGAAGCAATGACAGGTTACTTGACAAAGTGAATCATTGATACTTTCAACTGGGACCACAAATATGATCTCCACATTCGATTATTTCACAATACTGCTTACTTACTTTTTAATACTGACTCATATCATACATACTTCTGTAATTACTTTTATATACACTTGTCCCAGAAATTTTATCAGCATTGAATATCTCGGATATATCACTTGTATAATTTGACATTATTCACCGACTCAGTTTTACTGCAACAAAATTATTTACTCACAAACCAAGAATTACTTTTGTATCCTTGGAAATTTCCGAAATCGAATCATCCACAGGATTCGCTGTTTGACATGATCATGAACAAGTAATGCTGATCTTGCTTACCATAAGCCACAACCATCCGAAACTTGCTTGCATGCACATACACAGGTATACGTCACACCGGGCGGATTACAGTAACGCTATCAGTGCAAATCACTGTAGGACCTTGTATGTACAAGCGATCTATAGTTAGCATAGCAAATCCGAGTAGCAGTGGACAATTGGACATATACCAGAGTTATTTATATCTGCATACATATACGTCGTCGTAACTTATGTCGTAATTGCAATAGTATAACGACAGCGACACGACGCCACTGCTTGGATTGCTCTGTAAATCGTTCTTGTGGTTATATAACGAAATATTACATTATCTTCATCTTGTCAAAGTATACAGAACGCTCGCTCGTGCAAATAGCAAATATTGGTATAAACGACATATCAATACTGACCGCACGCACATGATCGTTCATTAGTGCGAATATCAACTTCTGGTATAATGCCAAATCAACGCGCACCGAAACGAAATTATAGAGACGAGTTTCATTATAATAAAGGAGGAGGAAGAGGTGGAGCGACATTTGGTCAGGTATTGCCGTATCTAAATATACCACATCTGGGATGTCAATCATGCATGCATCGTTCATGTTACACTGTTGAATTTTAATTTCATGATCTGCTAACATCTTACCCAGGAAGAATGCATTTCTATAATTACCAATAGCAGTGGGACATATTACATACGCGTTAGCATCGATATTGATGGTAGACCATTACAACATTCTTTGGTGCGAATATCTGATTCGGTCAGTGACCTGTTATCATATTTTGAGCCATTATTTACTGGAAACGGGTGCGCCTCGTCACCACAATATCACGTTGCGTACATTATCGTACGCATACCTTAATCTCAATGCCATACAACTTCACATCCGTAAATCATCATTGCAGCCTTGCATGCCCCGGGTAAAGCGTCGCATATGCGTGCCGGTGGTATCGCCTGGTGTACATGTAAGTCGCGGTCCGTGTAATATTGGATGCCTCTGTTGCTTGGTACATGCCAGTCGCTTTGTAGTAAGCCAGAGTGTAATTAAATAATACATAGCTCTACAACACTAGCCCTATAAATGCGAACACAAAACACTACTAATATAATACACTACTACAAATACAAAAAATACAAAATTGGTAATTTCCAGGGTTCGGCGATCGCAAAATTGATCGTGATCATGATTGCGATCAGTTCGCGAACAGGCCTGATCATATAAAATATGGTCTGTTCGCGATCACCCCTATTTTTGGTGATTATACGATCTGATCGCGATCATGATCCCGATTAAAAATCAGGTTTTACCCTGTCGGTGTTCCGGCGCTTTTCTTACTATTGAACTATTCTTAGTCTCTTTGCTTCATCGTGGACAATATAACCGATCCCTTGGCTTGCGTGGAGCGTGAAGGCCGTCGCTACTTCTTTCATATCCGTGTTTGAATTGTACAGTATGATGGTGACCGAGGCAGAAATTCAGTCACTGTTAAATCCTGAAAGTGAGGTGGAGGCGGTTTGTGACGTACTGGAACCTGAAGTTGAGCCAGAAAACAGCAGGGCGCTCGTCGTGATAGCCAGTGAGGTCCGAGTCTGTTGAGCATACCGCTGAGCTTGTATGATTCTGACAAGCCCGAAGTTGAGCCTCACGCGCCCATTGATCCTACGGTCATATCACCGCAATGATTGCATATGACCGCAATTTCTCATTCCACGGCATTATTTGTTTATTTCATATCACCGCAAGGATTGCATATAACCGCAATTTCTCATTCCACGGCATGAGTGAGTCTCAACGTTTCAACAACTCGTATACGCGGCTCGGCGCGTGAAAATCCCAATTTTCAGTGCTTGATCACAATCTGATCGCGATCTGATCACGATCATGATCGTATACATTTCTGATTTTTGGGCAAGCTGATCGTATGTTTGACTTATACGATCTGATCGCGAACAAGGTGATTGTATCGCAAAATTTCACGATTGCCGAACCCTGGTCATTTCTCTTTCGTCTTTAATACAAGAGACCATGGGGCGAGAATATTGCACCCCATGTGGGGCGTCTATTTTTCCTGCAGCACTATTAAATGTTAATTGTCACATCCTCACCACCCGCTTCATATCTATCATCATAGTCCCCGTCGTTCTCATCAGAAGAGTATCCACCAGCATCTCCATTTTGCACCGCCTGCGCACACCACCAAAGGCAACCCTTAAGGCAGGACTAACTGCAATTCCACAGGCTCCTCCTCCATCTACATCACCAAGAGAGGTGTAAGCATGGGCCTGCAGGTGTTTGGTAGATTATCAGTTTGGTGTATCACAACAAAATCGGAACACCACCGACGTGTTAAACAGCAAACATGATCCAAAGAACTGGTAATCCAAAGGAGCACAATTAGCTCAATCAAACCGCATTTGAACGCCTTTTTCTAATGTTGACGCGGGGCTCCCTCCCTATGGCATGGGCACTCTTCGTACGGACCGCACGCAACACTCGATTCATGTGCACGCATCCTAAGACAATGCTGCATGAACCATTAATCAATGTTGGCCGTGATCCTCGGAACCTCTGATCGCAAGGGCAAAATGGGGGACCGCTCCAAGGCCCGAAAGCCTAGCTCAACGACTTCCCGCACCACCCAGGCAAGGTGACTGTGAATGAATTATGGGTAACCATCTGAGAGGTGGTGTGCACTCCGCCAAGATTTCCCAAGATTCCCAAGATTCCCCGCCAAGATTCAACTCAGACCTGTCCTCTGGGCAACTCAGACCTGTCCTCTGGGCAATTCAGGGAAAGCGTGCCAACACCTCTTGGCATGAAGATTGGAAGAGAACCAATCTAATGCATGTGAGCACCACACAGTGCTCCCCAAACGAGCCATAGGAGCACACAGAAGACTGGAAACCTTTTCCCTTAGAGGCTGTGCATCAGCCTAGAAAAAGCACTCGAAGAGATCACACTAAAACGCATATAAGAAAGCTGTTATAAATGAAATGCTATGCAGCGTGGCCGTTGACAATGAGATAGGAAGTTCAAAAGAAACACATATATTCCAGGATTGCATGGCAAGCAACACAAGATCTGTACGCTCAAGGGGCCAGCATGCTGCCAGCATGGCGCCCCCGTCTGGGAGGCCCCGTGCCCTTCTATAGCAGCAGGCACCTGGCACGCCGGCATCACCCGGCAGGCACAGTGTTTGCTGAGGCACGGCTCCAAGGTGTGTTAGACTTACCGCTAGTCTCGCCTGGCTCACGACAAAGTTCATGACGTGGGTCTCATACCAGATCATGGCGGGGCTGACCCCCAAGAACTCATCTGCACCCTCCCACCCCCCTGTGCTCCGTCACGGCCATCCTCACACACCCCATCACCTGCGCGCTAGGGGCGCCTTGCCTCCACCCTAGGGTACCTGACCTCCTTTGCGCTTTCGTGAACGGCTGTTCCGCAGTTCCCCAATATGCGGGCCCTGATTGCCACAATTCTCCAACATGCGCCCCCACGGGACGGATTGCCACAGTTGACCAACATGCGCCCCCCACCAGACTGATCGCCGCAGTTCCCCAATAATACGCGCACCCCGCGGGACTGATCGCCAGT
>LGRX02011494.1:0-35488 GCA_001247695.2 Cymbomonas tetramitiformis
CAAACAGAAGTTCAGAATCGCTGAAGCAGGAGAAGTCTGTCTCCGACAACTTAGAAATGGAAGATGGGTAGAGGCAGGCCCACTCCCGTGGGCGGTATGGATTTTAGATTCGACGTATTTCGTATTCAAAAACAATAAATCGTGTAATATATTAATAGCCTCCCAGAGTAATCCGTTTACCTTGGAAAATAAATTGTTGTGAACACCTGTAACTTTCGGGGAAGGGGGTACAATTTGAGGTTGACAGGGTGGTGGCAAGAGCCTGTTGAGAAAAGCCCCTGATTGGGCCGCCATACAACTAAGAACGAAGGAGCTTCAGGAAGCAAGGGCCCGGGATGTGTACCAATCGGCCAAACTCAGGGATTTGCGGGCCCTAGGGAATTCCTGGCTTGCATGACCCCACCGGAATCACTGGATTCGTGTACAGCACAACACATCGTATGGTATCTTATTTACTTGGAACAGTTCGGTAAAACTAACGTGCATTCGGCCACGTGTCCTCAACTGGGAGGGTGTAGTTGCCCGGTCAGACAAGCCGCAAGTTCGGTGAATTCCCTTATCGGCAGACTTTTTAGTGCCTTACAAGATTTCGGAAGGAGTGGGTCGGACAACCCGTGCACGGGTAGAGTGGTTAAGGTCTACGAAACAATGGCCAGGAACGAACAGTCGCAAGCAAGAATCACCCCAAATCAGGCAACATTACTACTGTATTCAGTTGTACGATCGACAAACTAGTGATGTTTATGAACGCAGAGGCATGGATTTGTTTTGCCTCGGCACGGGATTGGATACTTCTGTTCATTACTCTTAGATCTAAGGCAATGATCCTGATGGACCTATACGCTCTGAAGAGACCGGCGGAGCTGGGCGCCACAAGGGTGGAAGGAATCATAAGATTCCCAGATAACTCTGGTTTTCTCTTCAACTACCAGTGGGGGAAGACACTGGTAAACGATATTGGACACGAAGTGGGAACTGATTCCGCGCGATCGAGATGTCATCAGACCTGAGACAGGTCGTCATCGTCATATTGCCGGATCCGAGGTGCCACCGCTCCGACGCGAGGTCAGGTGCACATGGTAAAACTGCGAACGGAAGGCCAAAGGCAAAGGGAAAGGCAAAGGGTTTAAGATTTAGCGGCAGTAGGAATAGTTTTCAAAAGCATATGAAAAGTATTCTAGTGCTTCTGAAAACTATTCCTACTTCTTATATATCCTAAACTCTTTGCCTTGCCTTTTACCTATGCACGCGACCGGCAAGCATCTTTGAAACTTCCGAGTTTCAAAGATGCGTTTTGTATTTTGGGTGCACCCTAATTTTACAAAACGCCCGAGCGCTTCCCGTTTGTGCGGGATATTCACATGTATTTCATGGAATATTTCATATGAATTAACACACATGCACACGCAGGGGAAACCCTCGGCTGCTTGGCATCTTTAGGTTTGGGTTTGTGTTCGAACCCAAACCCAAACCCAATAAATCTGCCTTAGAAATAAATTGCGCGTTGGGCGCACAAGTAACTTGAAGCCTTGAGCTTCAGGTAACTCAAAGATATATCTCTTGGCGATATTTGTGCCAAGTTTCGTGCTCTAGGACGCACGGGAAGCCCTCGGCTGTTTGACATCTTTGGGTTTGGGTTCGAACCCAAACCCAAACCCAATAAATCTGCCTTAGAAATAAATTGCGCGTTTCGCGCACAAGTAACTTGAAGCTTTGAGCTTCAAGTAACTTAAATGTATGTATCTTGGCAGTATTTGTGCCAAGTTTCGTGCTCTAGGACGCACGGGAAGCCCTCGGCTGTTTGGCATCTTTGGGTTTGGGTTCGAACCCAAACCCAAACCCAAAACATCTGTCTTAGAAAAACATTGTGCGTTTCGCGCACAAGTAACTTGAAGCCTTGAGCTTCAGGTAACTCAAAGATATGTATCTTGGCAGTATTTGTGCCAAGTTTCGCGCTCTAGGACGCACGGGAAGCCCTCGGCTGTTTGGCATCTTTGGGTTTGGGTGTCACGTTCGAACCCAAACCCAAAACATCTGCCTTAGAAATAAATTGCGCGTTGGGCGCACAAGTAACTTGAAGCTTTGAGCTTCAAGTAACTTAAATATATATATCTCTTGGCAGTATTTGTGCCAAGTTTCGTGCGCTAGGACGCACGGGAAGCCCTCGGCTGTTTGGCATCTTTGGGTTTGGGTACGTTCGAACCCAAAGGCAAAGGCATAGGACAGTTTCGTAGATTCTGTCCCGATGCCTTTGCAACCTCGCATGCTAACTCATATTATAATGAATATTCAACATTCAAGCGTTGGATACCCCACGCCAACGGGAAGCGCTCGGCTGATTTGTTATTTGGGTATGCGCACCCAAATGACAAAAACGCATCTTTGAAACTCGTTAGTTTCAAAGATGCGTGGCCGATGCCTTCGTGCTTATGTGTATATTTCATATGAAAGATGCCATGGAATAAATGTGAATATCCCGCACACACGGGAAGCGCTCGGCTGTTTTGTAATTTTAGGGTGTACCCAAAATACCAAACGCATCTTTGAAACTTCCGAGTTTCAAAGATGCTTGCCGGTCGCGTGCAGCGGTAAAGGGCAAGGCAAAGGGTTTATGATATATAATAAGTAGGAATAGTTTTTAGAAGCAACATAATATTTTTTATATGCTTCTGAAAACTATTCCCCAGCATGCAAGCATGCAACCTGCTCTCGGCACCATGCGGCACCATGTAACCTGCCTTCCCCAGCATGCATGCTGCCCTCCGCTCGGCAGCATGCAATGTGTTGATGTGATTTCGCCGGAAATTTCCGGCGAAGAGACGATGATGACCTGTCTCAGGTCTGATGACCTCTCGATCGCGCGGAACCAGTTCCCACTTCGTGTCCGATATCGTTTACCAAAACACTCCGTTCGGGCGATGAACACGTTTTTGGAATCAAAAGACTTTCCGATAAATCTAAATGCCCCATCTCAGCGTTGGAAGACTACCTCCTAGTGATGAATTTTGGATCTGAACCTTGCGCAAGGATTCCTGTTCAGACCGGCTAGGTCGGGCAAAATGGAGAATAGTCCAATTTCCCGGAAACAGATGAATCCAGACCTTGTCAACCGCCTCAAGTGTTGGTTGCAAAAAGCAGGGCTGTTCAACGGGGAAACATTCTTCAGCATTCGGACGGCAGGAGCAATTGAGCTTTTCCTTGAAGGAGCCGACCTGCAACAGGTTATGGGACAAGCATATTCGTGGAAGACGGAGAGGATTGCTAGACATTATATGAAAGTCTTGGGAATGTCTTCCTCAAGGAAGATAGCGAGAAAGTCTCGACGAAAGAATACATGGAGCTGAATGCGGCACAATCATTCGTGCGGGTATTTGTATAAATAATTTGATTATTAAGTTATGTTGGCTCGAGTTTGAGAGTTGGGGTGGAAAGGCGTCAAGAGGCGGGGGTTGTGAGTGTTGGCGGAGCGGAGGCGACGCTGGTGTGGTGCCTTGTTGCTTCGCCTTACTTTCCGCTCTTTTTCTCGCCATTCCTACCCAACTGGAGCGGATCGGACAAGGTGACTGGGCGGTCATCCGATTTACGGGGAATCCGCAGGATCAACAGTATCACTGTTGAAGTGTTGATCGCCGACGTTCCTTCCGTCATCAGTGATGACCGTCATTCAGGAGACGGATCGTCTGATCTCACTCCCCGGATCGAGGAAATGAAGGATCACGAAGTGGCTGTTCACCTCCAGCTTCGGAGCGGTCCAAGCGGTGTCGCAGGGTGTCGCTCTTAAGTCGGAAATTGGTGAAAATACTTCACGTTTCCTACCTGCTGACGATTGCTGCGTCTTTCTTCTTCGTTTCCTAACGCAAAATTTCTTCCTTGCCCGCCCACCCTTAAAAATGGGTTCTCCAACTCAGGCTCCGATCTGACGCTGGAGTGCTGCCTTGCTGCTTCGCCTTACTTTCCGCTTTTTTTCTCGTCATTCCTACCCAACGGGAGCGGATCGGACAAGGTGACTGGGCGGTCATCCGATTTACGGGGAATCCGCAGGATCAACAGTATCACTGTTGATCGCCGACTTTCCTTCCGTCATCAGTGATGACCGTCATTCAGGAGACGGATCGTCTGATCTCACTCCCCGGATCGAGGAAATGAAGGATCACGAAGTGGCTGTTCACCTCCAGCTTCGAAGTCCAAGTGTCGCAGAGTGTCGCTCTTAAGTCGGAAATTGGTGAAAATACTTCACTTTTCCTACCTGCTGACGATTGCTGCGTCTTTCTTCTCCGTTTCCTAACGCAAGTTTTCTTCTTACAATCATGAGTTTCGCAGCACTCGCGACTAGTTCTGATTTGCGGAGGGCGACCCGCGCCTCCCGCAGCCGCACGGCCCCGTCAGCTTGATGAGAATTCCGTGCCCAACGTGTCGCCCGCGTTGAATGCAGCGACCTCGGCTCCGCGGGTCTCCCCTCCGCGGGAGGAGCCCGCAATTTTTCGCTCGTTGGGTCTTAATGATTCTGAAGACGGTAACGAGGTGGTCGACGCGGGGGAAAGGTGGTCCCGAGAGAATGCTGAAACGCCGGAGTCGCCGTCCGGACCGTCCTTGTTGCAAGAATTGTCGTTTGGTGACCAAGCTGCCCCTGGACGCGCTGACTCTCCTCCTCCGGCAAGAAATGTGCTGCAGAGAACGTCCTTGGCGGAGGATGTTGCGGGGGGGGGCCAGCCTCCCTCTCCGTCCGCAGGCGTCCCGCGATGAAGTCCACCAGGTGACGGAGGAGAGGCCGACTATCCCTGACTTGACGGTGAACGCCTTTACTGGGCTGAACTTCTTCGTGTTGCCTGGCAAGGAACTACTTTTGAACCCCTCTATCTTCAAGTCCGAGCACCTACGGAAAATCTGTGCCAAGGTCCCCGGTCTGGAGGTGACGAACAACCAGTCCAGAGCCACTATGGTGAGGAATTTGGAGAGCTTCCGCGAGGTGCTGGAGAGGTCACGTACGCCCCCGACGGGGGATATGGCTACACCTGTGACTTTGACCCCGCGTGCTGATTTGAACGCGGGGGGGGCGGTCCCCCCGCCAATGGGGGACGTCCCGACCGACTTGGTGTCCCGGGAATCGGGACAGCAAACACCTCCCGTTGTCCCTGTTACCGAGGGCACGGGCCCCCGGCGGCCCCCGTCCCCGTTGCACGTCCGGCCGGGAGCCGCACAGACCCCGACGTACCCGCCGGGGTTCGGCCCGCACGCGGACCCGAATGCGGAGCAAGGACTTTTCTCTGGTCTCAATCCCCCCGCAAGCCAAGCCCAAGAACCTCTGCAACCAGCCCAGGTAGCTAGCCCGAGCGCTCCTGCTTGACCTCTCCTTTCCTTTAGAAATTTGAATTCACTTCGGTTAATTTTGCTAGGGCCTTCTTCTTCCCTGTAGCTTGAAAAAACTTAATCAGCCTGTTCAACCCGTTTTCACTAATTAGGAATTATTCCCCTCCTTTAGAATAGTCCGGTCCCCGTCCTAGTCCCAAAGAGTAATTAGTTAGGGCCCTTGCAGTAATCTAGGAGCGCAGTACCCGTGCTTGTGGGCGCTTCCTAGGTGGTAAAATTTATGGTTCTTGTGAACTTTTATGCTTGTTGTTTGTAGCCTGCCAATTTAAAAGTTTGACTTGCTTTAAAAGTTTGAATTTAAAATGCTGCTTGTGTCCCGTGGGGACAACAAGAACTTTGTTATCCTCACACTGAGTGAGGCTCTTCTTGGAAGAGTATTTACCCCGTGGGGGTTTTGTTGTTTGAAATCCTCAATCTGTGAGGTGTCTCCTCTTGGAGGGACGGTGTACCCCGTGGGGGTTGTTTATGTGGACAATTGGTTTCCAAAATATCTGGTCGGATGTAAGCTCCTGGTTATAGGCCTTCCTGACACAAAATTGGTTGATGTTACCAGTTCGGGAGGCCGATGAGGAAGTTGTACTCACAAGAACACTGACTGCCCCAACGGTGGGAGACGATTGTGCTATTTGCTTAGCCAGCCTGCTGGGGGAAATGCCATGTGTTTCAACTGCATGCAATCACCACTATCATGTAGCCTGTTTCGATGGCCTGGATGAGATGTATCATTTGACCAGCCTAGTCCAGCCGGCAGCAATCCATGCTGTATTCACCATGACTTATAGGAAAGTGGTCAGATGCCCGTTGCGTAGATCCGTTCTGATTGTGGATGAACTCCCATATGGGGAGGACAGATTCACATATCTGTGGTAGACATAGGTGTATGATTATGATGAGGGCAAGTTTGCATGAGAGTTGTAATTTCCTAATTGTGGCATGGTTTCAAATGATTTGGCATTAATTGTTGTGATTAGGATAGAAATTGTTTGCTGTGATTATGATGAAAAATAATTGCTGTAATTTTACAGAATTTGAATTTGCTGTAGGGACTGCTGAAAATATGATTGAATATTTGCTGTTACCGTGATGATGTAATTGCTCTAATTATGACAAAATAGTTGCTGTGATGTTGGACAATAATTACTGCATTTATGATGACTATGATTGCTTTGTTCTATGTGAGGATAGGCCTAGCTGCAAATTTTGCAGATTTCCGAGCGAGCCGCTCGGGGATTTCCAAAAAACATGCCCGCCGCAGGCGAAATTTTTGAAAAAAAAGAATATTCTTTTCCAAAAACCCTTCATTTTCTTAGTGCATAAGTATGTGCGTTCATGCATTTAGGAATATTCCCTTTCATAAATCATGTCTATATTATTACCGTCATGCTTTTCACAAGTCATCCAATCGATATAATGAATAGTCAATAAGTCAGAATGCTGCAGTAACAGGTTTCTACATACACATTACTGGGGATAGAAGTTGTAAGACAGTGATGTCTACTCCATGAATGAAAACTTGCTATCAACCTTCATAAGTCGATCGACCACCTCAGAAATCGATTTCCCCGAGCGAACTGAATTTGGGGAAGTGAAGTGCCACTTCTTCCCTTTGAAATGGTGATCAAGTGACTCCCTCAGCAGGGCATCCGCGTGTTGGGGGGCAGGACCATTCCAGTGAACAAAAGTCTCCATGATAAGAGCTTCCTGAGTCAAATGCCTTTGACCTGCCGCGTGCTTATCTACGCAGGACCCTTGGCTCTCCACAACGGCCTCATTCTGTGTTTTTAAGGCACAGTGTTGAAACAGGAATATCCAATCGTGCACGTCTGTGTAGAACTCCGGATTTGTCAAGAGGTCCCGCATGACGACCGTGCCGGAAGCCAAAAACCAGCTTGCATATTTCGTCTGTTTGGCATATGCAGTAACCAAGCGTCGCTTTACAATCTCATGTTGTGCCCACATCTCTGTGAACGATGGTAAGAAAACTAGCAGCACTCTCGCTACACTTGACTGGGAACTTCATACATAGACTATCTCTACTAATCTCGAATCTGCGTGATATCGGCGAGTCGACTGTCGCTGATCGGCCTTGTATCGTTGTCTTGTGTGTGTCACGTGTCGAATTTGACGAAGTCAGAATTCCAGATCGCGAGATACAGATAGGAACAGGCTCAATTTCCACACTCGGGCCCTTGCAGGGCCCTGCCGGGCCCAATTTCCAAATTCGCTGGGCCCAATTTCCAAATTCGCGGGCCCTTCCAGGGCCCTGCCGGGCCCAATTTCCACATTTGCGGGCCCTTTCAGGGCCTGCAGGGCCCTGCCGGGCCCTAAATGGACCAAACCGCGCCTCCGTGGGCCCTATCGGGCCCAATTTCCAAGTTTTGGCTCTCGATTTCCAAGTTTATTGGAGCGAGCCAAGCTCGCTCCAGAAGGCATTTTTTGCAGCTAGGAGGATAGGTATGGACAATTTCTTTGATCCGATCGATGAAAGAGTGCATGCTCATGACAAGCTGAAGTTGAAAATAATGAGTAGGGAGGGTGATGTGACTGCCTCAGATTATGACCCCTTATGATTATTGCATTACGTGCATCAGAGTGGGGGCGAGAAGATGCTACTGTTGTAACACATTATTATGCATGTTTGTATCGAGGCAAAGGGCGATATGTGAGTGTTTCCTCAACCTCAAGTAAATGAAGATGGATGGTGGCATGAGGGAGCAGGCTCCCTTGGGATTGGCATCATCGGTGACGCCGGGATTCGACATTCAGGCGTACGTGGACTCGGTACTCCAAAGATCCATGCAAGAGGAGACCAAGGGGGTCTCCAACTGGTTGAAAGCCCACCGATTGAGAAGCGAGCTATTGGACTGGTGCCTGGCCCCGGGGAAGGCGGTGCCGGAGATACCGAAGCTGATGCGAAAGGTGGCAGCTGCTTTTGGTTTGCCGGGAGCCAGTTCGAGGGAGCCGGAGACTCATCAGTCCTTGTATTCCCTTACCACTCTCATCGAGAGGGAGTTGGCAGGAGGTACTAGGGATGCATCCTTGCCGGACAAGCACATTGCCCTGTTTGCGCATCAACAAATAAGGGCTACAGTTCCAGAGTGCGAGAAAGATGATGCGCACGAGTCAGAACTGCAGATGTTCATAAAAACTCAATCCAAGAAGGCCTCGTTATCAGGAGCCACTAAGCATGTTACTGCAAAACCGGGAGCCCCTGCAGATGGTAATGCCAAATGCCCGAAATGCCAGGGGTCACATATGCTGCGGGACTGCAAGTCCCCTTATGCGTTGAACAAGGATGGATCCATCAATGTGACTTGGGTGGACAAACGAAATAAGAATGACAATAGGAATAACCAGAACCAGTTGCCTCAGCTGCCACCACCTCCTCAGAGGGAGCCTGCTTAGAAACCGTCGAAGTTGCCAGAATGCTGGGCTGTATAATATGTATATAGTGTATCAATATTTGGGAGCGGGCCAGGGTGCCTGTCTTACCGTGTAACATCAGATTCCAGGTTTAAATACCAAATTGAAATGCATTGTTGCATGTGAAATGGATTTACTTGATAAGTTAATTTTGCATTTTTGTGAATTTGCTCTACGTTAGATTTCGAAATTTCGATTTGGCTGATTTTGCTCTGCGTTTAAATTTCAGATTTCAGACTTCAGGATGCTGGTTTTCGAATTTGAAAATTTTGTTTTTTTGCTCTACGTTAGATTTTGGTATGACAGTTAAGTATGGAATGGAAATGCGTTGTTCTTGTGGAATGAATTTACTTGGAAAATTGATTTGCATTTTTGTGAATTTGCTCTACGTTAGATTTCGAAACTTCGATTTGGCTGATTTTGCTCTACGTTAGATTTCAGATTTCAGTCTTCGGGATGCTGGATTTTCGAATTTTGGATTTGTTTTTTTGCTCTACGTTAGATTTCGTGGGTCAGCTTCGGAACACTGGATTTCGGACTTTAGGATGCATATCTCAAATTGGAGTGCTTCGCGAATGCAGGCAATTAATGCCAATTATCTTGCCTGCACGGACCACCTGGTGCCCGTCCGTCATAGAAGCCTCCCTTTAACATGGGGATGCTGGACGGTTAGAGTACTGACCGCAACGGGTGGGTTACTCTACACGAGTAGCACACCGGAAGTGGCCAGGCTCGAAAATCGTCCATCCCTTTCCACAAGATTGGGGCCCGGTAGAGACCGGGGTGCGATTTTCGAGGAGCAATTCTCCTGAAAGGAAGAGTGCTCTGGTGTGGTTGTTGTCTCGAACAGGGACACGAGCAAAACTCAGCCCCACGAAAGGGATTGCTTTTCTTCGATGGTGCATGCCGCTTTAACGCGTCGCGGGATTTGAGGCAAGCCTCGTTCGAGGTAGCACTCTGCTCAGAACAAGGTCAACAGTGGACCCGGGACTACGGGCGCCTTGGATCCAAGACGAATAATTATGCAGAATTTTTGGGTGCCGTAATTGCAATCCAAAGAGCAATAGAATGGAACTTAACCACAACAACAATTGTTGGGGACTCGGAGCTGGTGGTGTCAGCCTTTTCGGGCTCCCGTAACGTTATCGCAAAAGACTTGGAGAGACTACTTATCGTTGGGAAAGCTCACATGGCCTTGCGCCCGGATTGCGTTTTCAATTTCAAGCATGTGGCACGGGACCACAATAAGCTGGCTGATAGCCTGGCCAACTTCGCACTGGATTCTGGCATGCCGGCAACGACAAGTGTGAGAGACCCGCTTGCGTTTATTACCATGGATGGCGGCTAAGGACTTCGACAGTGCCCGGGAAGTGATGGAGAGGCAACAGTCCTTAGGGCCACGTGAGGCCCAAGGGCAGGACACCTTGGCCCCTTCGGTAATTGATGCTCTCAGTGGTAATTTGGTCCCGGACCCCCTTTCCGCACCAGCTAGGGATCCGGGGGAGTTCCGGGTGGGAACTATCCATGAATGTGCACAGTTCTGGGACACAGTGGTAACATCATCAGAGATGGGATTGCTGGTCAAAGAATGGGCAAAGAATGGAGTCTCCATCTCGGATTTCTTCCAACATTTTTCAGGCACTTACGAAGGGGCTCGTTTCGACTCAAGAACACCCCCGAAGATGCAGTTCAAGAATCATGCGATACCGGATCATTTGACCCCCTGGATCTCTGGGAAGATACAGGACGAGCTCAAGTGGGGAGCGATAAGAGTCTGGGGCAAAGAAGGGGAGTGCTCTCCCCCGCATCTAGTTATGCCAGTAGGGGTGGAGCCAGCCAAACCAAGGAAGATCAACGATGCAAGATTCCTTAACCTTTGGTGTAAGGATATTCCGTTTACTTACGAGTCGGTGACAATGCTTCCACAAATCTTAGAGGTGGGGGATCCGGCATTTATTATGGACCAAGCGAACGGATTCTTCCATGTGAGGCTTACAGAGGAATCGCAACAGTACATGGGTTTCCTGTGGGAGGGCGTATATTACGTCTATACAGTTCTCAATTTTGGATGGAAGCTAGCGCCGGTCATTTATAGCGCCTTTGCGGGGGAATTCGCGGGATTCATCCGGCGGCTGGGGATACCATATTTATACTACATTGATGATAATGCCGGTGGACCGGCCCCAGTGGGAGCTTCAACTCTTACGAAACAGGAAAGAGCCGCAATCTCGGTGTTCGTTGTCTCGTCATGCATGACGGCGGCGGGATATTTTATTCATCTGGAAAAGACGGAGTTCATTCCGTCCTTGACCATCACCTGGCTAGGCATTGGCGTTGACCTTGCGAAGCAGGAATTCTTCATCCCGCAGAAAAAATGGGAGAAGTTCTTGAGCCTGGCAACGGACCTGCGAGCTTCGTCAAATATTTCGGCCAGAGACCTGGAGAGAGTGGCAGGAAAGTTGGTTTCAATGTCAATTGCAGCCCCAGGTATCCTTATAGCATGCAGGAAGCTGTATGCCTTTCTGGCAAAAAGGCACGAATTCTGCAGAAAAAGTTTTTTCCTGAACAGTAAGCAGATGAGACATTTCAAACTCTACTTGAGTCAACTCTTCCAGCCGTCGTTGATTAAGGTGTCCGCATTCAGAAAGCAGGCCCACGGCTCGATACTTGTGGAAACGACGATTGTACAAAAGTCACGGCATCAATCAGAGCGGGGGAATTCCAAGATGAAATTTCGTGTTATCGAGATTTGAGAACCTGCTCGTCGGTGGATCAATCAATTTTGATTTCAGAAGCCTTGTTCGAAATCCCAATAAAACGGGTCCCGCAACGCTGGGACATAATCTTGGATAAAAATATCTGGGATTCCTCGAGAGTCCTCTCGTCTAACCTGGGCACAAAGGCATGCAAGGACTTGGCAGAAAGGCTCTATAGATTTGTCGCGGATAACAACTTGGAGCTGAAGGTGGTTTCCTTTTCAAGGGGACCTGATGGAGCTATTGTAGTCCCGGATGAGGAGTCTCATTATTCATTAATGCCACGGTTCTCTCCTCTGTTGAACATGATGTTTGGACGGCACAACATCGACTGCTTCGCAACAACGGCTAATGTTCGGGGATGTCCCAAAATGCGATTTTGCTCAAGGCTGCCAGAGAAAGAAGCTTGTGGCACCAATGTCTTTGCCTATCCACTAGCGGGACTGAACTGTTATGCTAATCCGCCTTTTGCATTAATGGGACCGTTCCTGATGTATCTTAGAGAACAGAAAGCGTCAGCCTCTGTGGTTGCTCCACAGTGGGATGGTTTCTCTCCAGATGGGTTCTGGTGGACTGCGTACAATAAACTGTGCAAACAAAAGTTCAGAATCGCTGAAGCAGGAGAGGTCTGTTTCCAACAACTTAGAAATGGAAGATGGTTAGAGGCAGGCCCACTCCCGTGGGCAGTCTGGATTTTTAGATTCGATTTCTCTTAAGAATACTTCGTATTTCAAAAACACAAAATTCATGTGATATATTAATAGCCTCCCAGAGTAATCCGTTTACCTTGGAAAATAAATTGTTGTGAACACCTGTAACTTTCGGGGAAGGGGAACATTTTGAGGTTGACAGGGTGGTGGCAAGAGCCTGTTGAGAAAAGCCCCTGACTGGGCCGCCATACAACTAAGAACGAAGGAGCTTCAGGAAGCAAGGGCCCGGGATGTGTACCAATCGGCCAAACTCCGGAATTTGCGGGCCCTCGGGGAATTCCTGGCTTGCATGACCCCACCAGAATCATTGGATTCGTGTACAGCACAACACATCTTATGGTATCTTATTTACTTGGAACAGTTCGGTAAGACTAACGTGCATTCGGCCACGTGCCCTCAACTGGGAAGATGTAGTTGCCCAGTCAGGCAAGCCGCAAGTTCGGTGAATTCCCTTATCGGCAGACTCTCTAGTGCCTTCCAGGATTTCGGAAGGAGTGGGTCGGACAACCCGTGCACGGGTAGAGTGGTTAAGGTCTATGAAACAATGACCAAGAACGAACAATTGCAAGCAAGAATCACCCCAAATCAGGCAACACCGCTTTTCAGTTGTACGATCGACAAGCTAGTGATTCACATGAACGCAGAGGCAGCTGGTTTTGCCTCGACACAAGATTGGATACTTTTGTTCATCACACTTAGATGTAAGGCAATGACCCTGATGGACCTATACGCTCTGAAGAGACCGGCGGAGCTGGGCGCCACAAGGGTGGAAGGGATCATAAGATTCCCTGATAACTCTGGTTTTCTCTTCAACTACCAGTGGGGGAAGACACTCCGTTCGGGCGATGAACACGTTTTCGGAATCAAAAGACTCCCTGATAAATCTAAATGCCCCATCTCAGCGTTGGAAGACTACCTCCAAGTGATGAAAATTTTGGGCCTGAACCTTGCACAAGGATTCCTGTTCAGACCAGTCAGGTCTGACAAAGTAGAGAATAGTCCAATTTCCAGGAAGCAGATGAATTCAGACCTCAAATGTTGGTTGCAAAAAGCAGGGCTGTTCATTCTTCAGCATTCGGACAGCGGGAGCAATTGAACTTTTCCTTGAAGGAGCCGACCTGCAACAGGTTATGGGACAGGCGTATTGGAAAACATAGAGGATTGCTAGACATTATATGAAAGTGTGGCAAGTCTTGGGAATAATAATAAAACATTTACGCTAGCAAAGGGGACAAAGTCCTGAGAGTGCGGTATCCCTGCAAAGCAGGCTAGTGAAGACACCAGGGGCTACTCCCTCTACTATAGCGCGCCCACAAAGGGGCTCAACCCACTTTTCAGCAGGGTGACATCTAGAGAAAAAGCTAGGCGCTAAGCAAAAAACTCTAGAAGATGGAGAAGCAGCCATGGCCGGGTGAGTGGAGGGGTGGCTGAATCTGAGCGGTGGGGAAGGAAGTCGAAGAATTAAGGGGGTATTTGGAGACGTTGAGGAAGGGGGTCGGGGTGGGCGGGGAGGGGGGGTGGTGGGGGAGGGGAGGGGGGGAGGGCCCCTCCCCTAGGGGACGGGGAACCATCTTGTATTGCAAGACTTTTGAAAATTACTGCAGAAGGGTTTGAAGAAAGTCGTTTGATTGCTGCACAGCTTCTGTTTCTGTCATGGTCTCACTGCTCGAGATGTCAACTGTATGCGGGTCAGTGTTTAAGGTGGTAGTGGTGTTTAACAGAAACACGTCTCGCCTATTTTTGGTGTGTTGTCTACAGATTCTTGAAAGTTTTTTGAGGAGAGGTTTAATCTTGCCACGGGGAACACCTATCGTGTTGAGGACAGTACCAAAAAGAGGAGGGAGGTATCCCATGAGTGTAAGTACTTTGGGCCATTTCACGGTGCTAATAAAGGGCTTTGAATTTGCGTTGGTGATTGTCGTGTCATGGTGACCACCATAATAATGCTCAGCATCACTCTGATGATAGGGAGGGTCTTGAGTGGGCCATGGGCAAAGCGAAGAAGGAAGTACTTTGTCGCTTTCGTTCATAACTTCATTCCAAATATCAGGGCTGACTCCTGTGTATTCTAGCCTCTTCTCCGTGACTCTGGACTTAGGAAGTACATTGAGGAACCATCTGGCAATCTTTTTCTGTGTGGGCCTCCAATCAAAGGCTGGTTGAGTATCACTGGGTGCACTGTCTATAGCTATGATAACGACATCCGAAAAGTCATCCTTATAGCATCCGCCACCTGGAAGAACGTAGGGGTCATCACCTGTCCAATAACCATGTGGGATAAATGGAATAGTGTTATGCGGGAATCTGAAAACAAGTTTAAAACCTTTGTCGAACCATCTTTTTTGGTTTTTGGGAGACAGCGGAAGAATCCATGTTCCTGAAAATCCGGGGACGGTGTTGGCCGCTTTATGTCCCATTTCCAAGGTAGTCATAACCGCCGAAGATTTGCCCTTTTCTTTCCCATCAAAGGGGGGATTTCCATAAACGATTCTGCCGATGCCTGTTATCGGATCCACGTAGGCATCCCAAGCGAGACCATCAAAGCCAATTTTCCCATGATGGCAAAAGGGCCTGAGAGCTTTCTTCATTCGTGTGGTGGGTATGCATCTTCTCGAGTGAATTCTAGGGTGGGCATTTAGTGGGTTGGAGAAAAGTTCACAGCCGTTTTTGTCAAGGTTCCTGTCATCCACCAAAATATCTAAGAGGCTTCTTCTGATTGCGTAACAATTTTTAGGATCCCCCGATTCAAACTTACATGCATTGAGTGCTTCGTGGATATCGTGTGCCCTATCCGAGTACTCCGCAAGTGAGCATGGAACTACTTTGTTGGAAAGGCGGTGCCAGGCCAAAAGTTTCCAAAACTCTTTCTTCTGGACATATTGGAGTTCGGGATATTTAATTGTCCCCGTGACATGGTTCACTTCAGGTTTAGCGGTCACAGCAATGGTATTCTTTTTTGAACTTGATGGTCGGTACATGCTAGCTTCCGGGAGAGCGTGTAAGTATAATTCCTCCTTCATTTCCTGTCTAAGGTCAGCAAGTGGAAAAAGTTTCGATGGCTCTGTTTTGATGTATGTGGTACCTTTTCCAGGGTTTAGTAGTTTGGGCTTTTCTGAGATTTCTTCGGCAATGATTTTCCTTAGTTCGCCATCTTGGGTTGTTCTAAGACTATGCAAGCTATTATTATGTCCTGAGCATTCAAGTTGGATGTGTTCGAAGGTGCATTTTGTATTCTGTTGGCAGTAGGGGCAGTTTTCAGTCCCGATTTTCCCCAGTTTAAATAAACGTGCTGGAGAGGCTTGGAGACCCAGGAGTTCTCTGCTTCTAGAAGCGGTGAAAGCTTTAGGTGTTATTTTGGAAATATCTTTAGTGGGGGCGGTGTTATTCTCGTTGAGCATTCTCAAGTACTTCCCTTGAGACTGTAGGGTTCTCCAATTATGATAGTGTGAGAGACGTTGAATTCTTCTAATGTGACTACGGATATCGCCTAAGATAGGGACCTCAAAAAAGAATAACGAGAAGGGTAGTTCCTCGGCAGGGTCGTAGCGAGAGATGTCTAGACAGCCCCCTCTGAATGAGGCTCTTTTAGCAGTACGGTCCACTCTGTCATGGACTTTGTCATTATTGTGACCCCTAATCCATTTGAGGATGATTTTGCTGTGGTTTCCTTCACTGTAAAATCCAAGTTCTTCTAATAGTAGGCGAACAGCCTGCACATCTCTGCGATTAGCTTCACGTAATTTGTCCCGAGCACTCATGGACCTGCCATCCTTTGTTACAGCAGATATTGCTGCCATGGAGTCAATGGCATGTACCATTGGAGTAATGGATTTGAGGAGTTTCTCTTTTTGTTCTGTGAGTAGAAATCGCAGTCCCGCAATTTCAGCAGATGTGCTACTCGGGGTTTGGATATCTTCCTTGATAAGAAGCCCCGATGCGGAGAAAGTTCTTGAGGGGGGGATATTCATCTTCCGAACAAGTGGCATCCCGTTGTCAAAGTTTTTTATGGCATATGCTGCACCACTGCATGCTGTTTTCTTTCCAGCAAATAGAGAACCATCGCTTGCCATATCATAATCTTCCATTAGTTTGTTCTTTTCTGCGTTGGGGGTGGATTCTTCTTCCGAGTCGCTAGGGCAGCTGTATTCACTTTCTTCCTCCGCAGTTTTGTTTTTCATTCTGGCAATAATGGTCTCATACTGTCTGTCTGAGATGTAATCATAGTGTGAGTTAATATCACTGACTGTAGCAAGGACAGAAGAGGGCGGGTCCATATGGTCATTATATTCGAAAATAGAACCTGCTGGAATTAGGATGCAACCGTCATTGGTGATGCTATATTCAAAGTCGTATTTAAAACTGTTGGTACCTTCGATTCTGACAAAGACATTAGGGTTTATGTCATTGTTACTGTATTCTGTATATTGTATTGACATGGCCTCTAAGTCAATATTGGTAATGTGAATAAGAGAGATGGAATTTCGGTCACCATTTCCTTTCCAATGAAATTCACCCGTGTCGGGGGGTACTATGTTGTCTCTATATTGTTTCTTGACATATCTAGCCTGTGGGTCCAAATCTACAGGGTTTTGAAGCATTTCCTTTTCGATTTCGGTTAGCCATCCAGGGGGTCTATTACCATTCAGCCTGAAAAAGCCTTTACTTTCTTGCCAGTTTTTTAACATCCCACCGCAGGGAGTTAGAAAGGAACCTGTGCTGAAATCTGTATAGGCAGCCCTGACCGGGAGTCCCGGTGCAGGCCCCTATGACAGATTCCTAGGTAGCCAACACTGGACCGTGACTGATCCGTAAGCCTGTGCTGTGACACACCGAGTGTCACAGGTAGCTAGACTCGAGACCGTTCCGACTCCGTGACCGTTCCGGGTATATCTAGCTTAGGGTTTATTTCTTATGAGAGTTTATCTATATTGGTTCACTGACTGTCTGATATCTTGAACCGGGATATTCCAGTAGGTCGTGGACCCATTCCACGCTATATTCCACAGCTAGTTTGGCCATGATTGGCTAAAGCAGCCGCTTGGAGAGGTGGTGCGCGACGGCGCGTTTGGGGACTCACGGGAATTTTGAGATGAGCTGTTTGCGGTGAGCGTCTTTGAGCCGCAGCTATGGGGGTTCGACCTGGACCGGACCTAGTCGACGCAATGTTCATTTACGGTATTACGCTTGCCCTGATCCCGCTTGCTGCCGATTTTTGGGCTGGTGGCTCGAGCACCTTCGACCTCGACAACGTCTTCCAGTGCCCCTCGCTCGCATGGCTCTACCGCTCCTTCCGTAACTGTGGCGTCGCATCTTCCCCACGACATTACCCGAACGCGCCCCGGCGTACCACCTCCCATCAGGCTTTCAGAATTATGGGTGTATCCACTAGAGCAAAACGGTCCCTCACGAGGGACTCCGACATCGACGCCTCGCTGAGGCTCACTGACGCGGTTCGCAACACACCGACGGCCAAATCACCGGCTATTACGAACCCCGACCCTACTTCCAACACCGACGCCGACGTTGCGACGAGGAAGTATCTACAGGAGCAGTCCAAGCTTGTGGACGAGGTCTACAAGGGGCGGCTCCATCGGACATGGGCCAAGGGTATCCGCGAGGATATCCTTGGCGACAAGAAGCATTATTTCAGCGGCACTTCTGACGCGGGTCTCCTCTCCGATGTGGTGGTTCAGCTACGTACGGAGTTTGAGTCCGCTGGGCTGGACCTGGTCTCGTTCGACCTTGACGACCCCCAGGCTTTGGTGGTGGGCAAAGTGAACGCCCTGCTGTACGACGTGCTTGGGCTTATCATCGAGAAGCACAGCAACGCCCACGTCTGGCTTACGGGTACGGACGCGTCTGCCGACCGAGATGGTCGGCGTGCGCTGGTGGACATCGTGAAGCGCAGCGTACCAGTGGCGTTGCGGGAGTCCTTCCAGCAGGAGCATGCCGCGCTTACTTATCCCGCAAACGTTGACCCGCAGCCGATTTTGGCTCGGGAACAACGTTTGGTGCGGGATAACAAGGCCGCCGACTGGACCCCCACCGAGGCCACCAGGAAGCTCAGCCTCTACAGCCGGCTTGACCCGGTGTTCTACGCCGCGGTCAAGGTGCGTTACCCCATGGTGGCCGATCTCGCGGCGGTTTCCCTCGGTGCTCTGCGCTCTCTGGTTGTAGAGATTTATCAGGCGTGGGCGCAGACGGACGTTGGGAAGGCCATCGTGGCCAAGCCCGCAGGTGGTGGCGCGTCGGCTCTGCTCACCGGCAGCGAGCACCAGGTACTTCTGGACAAGATCAAGGAGTTGACCGAGCTGGTACAGCGGCAGTGCGGGGCGGCTCCGCCGGTGGTGCAGCAGCAGCGGGATCCGCCGCAGCGGCAGCACGGGCAGCGCCGGCAGCAGCAGCGCGGGCAGTCACCGCGGGGCTTCCGCATGGGGGTCCAATCCCCACCGGCGGTGGGCTACGATCGTGACGAGCAGCGGGCTAAGCCGCTGTGTACCCGCTGCAAGAAGACTGGTAAGGACCTCTATCATTTCTACCGCGACTGCCCGCTTGGCGGTCGCCAACATTCCCCCACCTCGGCCGCGGCTTTCTGTATCCCCATCGACGACGAGGATGCGGAGGGCGTGCATGCCCTCGCCATGTGTGCTGTCTTTCAGGAGGCGGCGGATGATGGAGCTGAGGCCTTTGCCCGCGCGGCGACGGTGTACGGTCCGCCGGCGGTGCTGTGCGGGGGCGTTGTGGGAGGCATCGACGTGTCGGCCTACGGCTTCTCCGTTGACGCGGTGACACCGGTGGCGGAGGCGTCCGGTGACGACATCCTGCAGCGGCTGGACGACCTCGCGGCGGAGGTCAACGCGGCGGTAGAGCCTAAGGTACATTACACTCACGCCTCTTTCCCGCCGCCTGCGGGCATTGCGACGCAGGCTTCGGCTCTGGTGTGTGACGCTGCGAGCGCAGGTATCACACCGGAGGAGCAGGTTCCGGCAGGTGGTGCGGCGGCATCGGCATCCGCCGTGCCGGCCCCTGCTATGCCTGTCTTGGAGAATGAGCAAGAGCTCCTGGGGCTCTACGGCTACGGCCCGCCCGTGTCCCTTCAATCGACGCGGGTGACCACCACGGAGAAGTCCGGCGGTGAATTCGCGGGGGTTGTGGACACTGCCAACCACTCCGCGGTTGCGCCGGTTGACTTGACCGGCTACGACACCGACGACTACGAGGATTTTGCAGACGGCAGCTTCGCCGTCAAGCCGCGGGCTCCGGCCATCTCGGCTAATCATGCGTCAGAGCCCGCAGCCCACGTGACTGAGTCTGGTGGTGCTTCCCGCACCTACGGTTGTGGCAAGCCGCCATGGGGCTTCCCCGCACACGCGGGCCCGTGGGGTTTTCCTTACTTTGTCTCCCTCATTCTTTTCATCTCGATCATGGGTGTGGGGGCAGCCGCCTACACGGCGGCCAATGACATCGACTCTGTACAGGTATCGGGTCGGGCTGCACCGCAGCCGGTGCTGTGCAGGGGAGACTTATGCATCTACCCCGGTATATCCGAGCTGGACCCCGTCACTCTGGATGCAGTACTGCACTCCCTGGGTGCTGCGACGGTGGTTCACCGGCCGCCTGACCCACTGGAGAGCAGTGCTGCAAGCTACTACCGTGGACATTGTGGTGACGGTGCTCCTCTGGGCTTTGACCCCGAGTAGCTTTGCTTCTGGCTCTGGCAGTGCACCACTTTCTGGTGGTGTACTGAGATGTGCTTTGACCTCAACATGGTCTTCAATTTGGTTTGTGCTTTACTTTGACATCTACAATCTTCAATCTGGTTTGCTGCCACAGTGCTTTTCAGTAGTTTAGCAGGACCTGAGTACCTGTATATTTCTGCACTTGTGCCGGCTAGAGGGTTTCAATTTGTGTATCAGAATGGCACAGTTGAATTAGCAGTTAGGTTTGTCACCCTGGCTCCTACCCTAACTTATCTTGACTTTTCTGACTTACCTGTCAGTCACCACCCACAGTGCTGGGGTGGTGTGCTGAAATCTGTATAGGCAGCCCTGACCGGGAGTCCCGGTGCAGGCCCCTATGACAGATTCCTAGGTAGCCAACACTGGACCGTGACTGATCCGTAAGCCTGTGCTGTGACACACCGAGTGTCACAGGTAGCTAGACTCGAGACCGTTCCGACTCCGTGACCGTTCCGGGTATATCTAGCTTAGGGTTTATTTCTTATGAGAGTTTATCTATATTGGTTCACTGACTGTCTGATATCTTGAACCGGGATATTCCAGTAACCTGTGTGCTTGAGGTTGTATTTTTGTATTGCGGAGGTAACATTCCTCGACATGTAGAGTTGTCTGGGAAGGGTGGTGATTAATGTGGTTTCACCCGCTTCATTTTCAGGGTAATTTTTAGAGTCGATAGCGTATCCAAGTTTTGCCATAATGTGACCTGTACGCCTAAACCAGTTAAAGCGTTGAGAATGTCATCCTCAAGGCAGATAGAGAAAGTCTCGACGAAAGAATACATGGAGCTGGATGCGGCACAATCATTCGTGCGGGTATTTGTATGAGTAATTTGATTATTAATTTCTGTTGGCTCGAGTTTGAGAGTTGGGGTGAAAAGGCGTCAAGAGGCGGGGGTTGTGAGTGTTGGCGGAGAGGCGACGCTGGAGTGGTGCCTTGTTGCTTCGCCTTACTTTCCGCTCTTTTTCTCGCCATTCATACCCAACGGGAGCGGATCGGACAAGGTGACTGGGCGGTCATCCGATTTACGGGGAATCCGCAGGATCAACAGTATCACTGTTGATCGCCGACTTTCCTTCCGTCATCAGTGATGACCGTCATTCAGGAGACGGATCGTCTGATCTCACTCCCCGGATCGAGGAAATGAAGGATCACGAAGTGGCTGTTCACCTCCAGCTTCGAAGTCCAAGTGTCGCAGAGTGTCGCTCTTAAGTCGGAAATTGGTGAAAATACTTCACTTTTCCTACCTGCTGACGATTGCTGCGTCTTTCTTCTTCGTTTCCTAACGCAATTTTTCTTCCCTGCCCGCCCACCCTTAAAAATGGGTTCTCCAACTCAGGCTCCGATCTGACGCTGGAGTGCGGCCTTGCTGCTTCGCCTTACTTTCCGCTCTTTTTCTCGTCATTCCTACCCAACGGGAGCGGATCGGACAAGGTGACTGGGCGGTCATCCGATTTACGGGGAATCCGCAGGATCAACAGTATCACAGTACACAGTCGCAGACAGCCGATTTATTCATCCTTAAATCTGGTCAGACGCGATGCGACGCGACGCGACGCGACGCGACTCGCGTAATCTCAAAACCAGATTTAAGGACGGGCCTGAGAGAACACACGAGACGACAGTGATACTGTTGATCCTGCGGATTCCCCGTAAATCGGATGACCGCCCAGTCACCTTGTCCGATCCGCTCCCGTTGGGTAGGAATGGCGAGAAAAAGAGCGGAAAGTAAGGCGAAGCAGCAAGGCAGCACTCCAGCGTCAGATCGGAGCCTGAGTTGGAGAACCCATTTTTAAGGGTGGGCGGGCAGGGAAGAAAAATTGCGTTAGGAAACGAAGAAGAAAGACGCAGCAATCGTCAGCAGGTAGGAAAAGTGAAGTATTTTCACCAATTTCCGACTTAAGAGCGACACTCTGCGACACTTGGACTACGAAGCTGGAGGTGAACCGCCACTTCGCGATTCTTCATTTCCGCGATCCGAGGAGTGAGATCGGACGATCCGTCTCCTGAATGACGGTCATCACTGATGACGGAAGGAAAGTCGGCGATCAACAGTGATACTGTTGATCCTGCGGATTCCCCGTAAATCGGATGACCGCCCAGTCACCTTGTCCGATCCGCTCCCGTTGGGTAGGAATGGCGAGAAAAAGAGCGGAAAGTAAGGCGAAGCAACAAGGCACCACTCCAGCGTCGCCTCTCCGCCAACACTCACAACCCCCGCCTCTTGACGCCTTTTCACCCCAACTCTCAAACTCGAGCCAACAGAAATTAATAATCAAATTACTCATACAAATACCCGCACGAATGATTGTGCCGCATTCAGCTCCATGTATTCTTTCGTCGAGACTTTCTCTACCTGCCTTGAGGATGACATTCCCAAGACTTGCCACACTTTCATATAATGTCTAGCAATCCTCTCTGTTTTCCAATACGCCTGTCCCATAACCTGCTGCAGGTCGGCTCCTTCAAGGAAAAGTTCAATTGCTCCCGCTGTCCGAATGCTGAAGAATGTTTCCCCATTGAACAGCCCCGCTTTTTGCAACCAGTATTTGAGGTCTGAATTCATCTGCTTCCTGGAAATCGGACTATTTTCCACTTTGCCAGACCTGACTGGTCTGAACAAGAATCCTTGTGCAAGGTTCAGACCCAAATTTTTCATCACTTGGAGGTAGTCCTCCAACGCCGAGATGGGGCATTTAGATTTATCAGGGAGTCTTTTGATTCCGAAAACGTGTTCATCGCCCGAACGGAGTGTCTTCCCCCACTGGTAGTTGAAGAGAAAACCGGAGTTATCGGGAAATCTTATGATCCCTTCCACCCTTGTGGCGCCCAGCTCCGCCGGTCTCTTCAGAGCGTATAAGTCCATCAGGATCATTGCCTTACATCTAAGAGTGATGAACAAAAGTATCCAATCTTGTGTCGAGGCAAAACCAGCTGCCTCTGCGTTCATGTGAATCACTAGCTTGTCGATCGTACAACTGAAAAGTGGTGTTGCCTGATTTGGGGTGATTCTTGCTTGCAACTGTTCATTCCTGGTCATCGTTTCATAGACCTTAACCACCCTACCTGTGCACGGGTTGTCCGACCCGCCCCTTCCGAAATCCTGGAAGGCACTAGAGAGTCTGCCGATAAGGGAATTCACCGAACTTGCGGCTTGCCTGACTGGGCAACTACATCTTCCCAGTTGAGGGCACGTGGCCGAATGAACGTTAGTCTTACCGAACTGTTCCAAGTAAATAAGATACCATAAGATGTGTTGCGCTGTACACGAATCCAATGATTCTGGTGGGGTCATGCAAGCCAGGAATTCCCCGAGGGCCCGCAAATTTCGGAGTTTGGCCGATTGGTACACATCCCTGGCCCTTGCTTCCTGAAGCTCCTTCGTTCTTAGATGTATGGCGGCCCAGTCAGGGGATTTTCTCAACAGGCTCTTGCCACCACCCTGTATCCTCAAAATTTTCCCCTTCCCCAAAAGTTACAGGCGTTCAACAATTTATTTTCCAGGGTAAACGGATTACTATGGGAGGCTTATTAATATATCACATGAATTTTGTGTTTTTGGAATACGAAGTGTTTCTAAGAAAAATCGAATCTAAAAATCCAGACTGCCCACGGGAGTGGGCCTGCTTCTGACCATCTTCCATTTCTAAGTTGTTGGAAACAGACCTCTCCTACTTCAGCGATTCTGAACTTTTGTTTGCACAGCTTATTGTACGTAGTCCACCAGAACCCATCTGGAGAGAAACCATCCCACTGTGGAGCAACCACAGAGGCTGACGCTTTCTGTTCTCTAAGATACATCAGGAACGGTCCCATTAATGCAAAAGGCGGATTAGCATAACAGTTCAGTCCAGCTAGTGGATAGGCAAAGACATTGGTGCCACAAGCTTCTTTCTCTGGCAGCCTTGAGCAAAATCGCATTTTGGGACATCCCCGAACATTAGCCGTTGTTGCGAAGCAGTCGATGTTGTGCCGTCCAAACATCATGTTCAACAGAGGAGAGAACCGTGGCATTAATGAATAATGAGACTCTTCATCCGGGACTACAATAGTTCCATCAGGTCCCCTTGAAAAGGAAACCACCTTCAGCTCCAAGTTGTTATCCGCGACAAATCTATAGAGCTTTTCTGCCAAGTCCTTGCATGCTTTCGCGCCCAGGTTAGACGAGAGGATTCTCGATGAATCCCAGAAAAAAAGAAAAAAGAAAAAGAGACACCCTTGGACGGGGTGTGGGGCTTTGTGAGTCCCCTTGACTCCTTCTTCTTTGTCCCTTAGTCTGGTTCCTTGTCTACTTTAGTTCTGTATAATCTGTTTAGGCTTACTGCAAATCCTGTCGCTAGGTCATGTATTTTCCTGAGTAGGTGTAGGGCTTCTTGTCTGTCGAATCCTAAGTGTTTGGTCAGTATTTTCTCCGTGTGTTCGTATATCATTCCCGTATTGCCGAATACCATCACGTGTAGCGTTACCTTGTAGCCATATAGTTCTAGTAGTTTTACTAGCGGTGTGTATTTTGTGTACTTCGTCTTTAGTGCTTCCTCCCAACTCATTTCGTCTGTGTATGTTACCTCTATCAGGTGTATGTGGCCCGCTTCCGTCATTGCCTTTTGGTGTGTGTACCCAGGCTGCTCATTCCCCTTTTCAGTTCCCTCTAGCATTACTATGTCCACGTAGTGTGGTATGGTGTCCTTTCCGTGTGCTGGTGCCGGTGTGTTTCGTCCGTCCAGTCTGCATTGCCCCCTTGTGAGGAGGAAGTCTTCTATTGGTCTCCCGTTGTTCATTCCTTTCCCTTTTTTCCCCGCATGGGTTCTTATTACACATCCTCCTTTCCTGCCTTTGCTAATTGCTTTCGCTATCATTTTGGTGGTCTCATCCGACCTGCTTATTACCATGTTCTTTATCTCCCTCTCTGTGCATCCTCCCAGCACATGGGCTGTGCGTATGAATCCTCCCGCGTTTACTTGTCTGGGCATCCCGCAGCATTTGCATTTTTGCGACCTTCTCCCTCCTTGCTGCTTCTTGTATGGTCCTGCTGGTAGTTTGTTCGCCCGGCATCTTAGCAGGACTGTCACGTCTTTCTCGTTTAGGTATTCCGTTCCCTTCTTCCAGTATCCATTAGAGAGCTTGTGCATGGCTTTATCACCTTTGAGGTGCTGCATGTATTTTTCTGGCTTTTCTTGTGTTGCTGTCAGTATTTTTTCCCTCGAGGACTTTCTCCATTCCTTCACTTGGTGTACTTCCTTTTGCGCTGCTTCCTGGTCCTGTACCATTTCCTGGAGTGCTCTCCATTCTTCCTGTGCTTCCTCCTGTTGTTGGGCCATTTCTCTGAGCTCGGCTGCGGTGTCCTGCTGTGTTGTCGTGTCCACATTCTGTGTTTCCGGCAGCTTCAGTTTCTGGGTTGACCCTTGTGTAGTTTCTCCTTGGGCTTCCCTCGGCCCTTCAGCTTCCCGTGGGGCTGGTTGGTCGGGTTTTGCCTGGCTTTGGGTTCTTCTTCGTTTTTGTCTTTCTCCCTGTTCTAATGCCTCCTCTTTCTGTATTGTTCTTGTCTTCCATGCCTGTTCCTTATTCATTTCTACTCCCCGTGTGCTCTCTCGCCCTTGCCCCCTCTTTTGTTTAGCTTGTTGTGCTGTTTGTACCTGCTGCTCCTGTATTAATGCCTCCTCCTCTAATCGTTCCATCTTCTGGAGTTCCAATTCCTCTTCCTGTTCCTGTTGCCATTCTGGTTCATCGGGCCAGGTGTCTGCCCAGGCTGTTTCTATTTCAGTAGGCTCCCGGTTTTTGTGTGCGTATTCTGCCTCCGTCCTCTCAATGCGTTGTCTTTTGGTCTCCCATTCTTCTGGCCCGGTTTCTAGTTTCCTTTTTAGTCTTTGTATTATGTTTGTTTTTCCCGTCATTTTTGCCTCCCTCACCTTTTTTGTTACATGGTTGAGTATTGCTTGGTGTCCTTCCAGTTGTCTACCCGTGGCCTCGCATATTGCTAGTAGCATCACTGTATCCGTGTTGTCGTGGTTGAGGCCGTATTCCCCTTCCTCACAGGCCCTTTTTGCCACCTCGTCCGCCATTTCATTCCCATGTATTCCCACATGCGCTTTAACCTTGTATAGGGCCACTTTTGTTCCTTCCTTATTTAGCTTTTGTATTTGTTTCATTATTTTCCACAGTAGGTCCCTGTGTACGTGCCTTTCAAGCGTGTGCGGCCTTCTTTTCATGTTTTGTATCTGGTAGAGGGAGGTCAGACTATCCGTGCATATGCTGACTTTTTCTTCTCCCGAGTTTGAGTCTAGTGTCAGTGCCATATATATGGCAGTGAGCTCCGCCCTGTTAACAGTTTGGCATCGTCCGGCCCATCTTTGCATGTAGTTCATTGCCCGTTCCCCTCTTGGGTCCCAGACACCTGCCGCCGTTACTTCCTCGACTTCCCCGTTTTCCTTTTTGACTTTTCTTTGGCTTCCATCTGTGTAAAGCATATTGTTTCTGTTATGCCTCCTGTGGGGCTCTGGGTATCCTTTCCCTTGGTTGTCCCACCTGCTTTCTGTTGGTGGTTCTGCTTTCTCCTTTTCACCCCTTTCCCACTGCAGCCATTGGTCTCCGTTTATGTGCTCGTCCGTTGTGTCTGGGCCCGTAAATTGTAATGCCCACCTTCTTAGGGCGTCTCTGTTTATTTCCTCCCTACTCCACGTGGTGTTAGCTCTTAGTACGTCCATAGTCGTTGGCCTCGGCCCCCTATCCCCTCCTCTGTGCTCCCCTTCTTTTTCCCTGTCTTCCATCCACCGGTCAATTATCTTCTCTGTGTGGTTTTCCAAGTGGCCGCCTGGTAGTGCTTGCATGACCGGTAGTTCATGGTGCATCCATGGCGCGGAGTCTATGACGCAATCCTTCTCCCATTCTGTAATTGACCTAGGTCGCCTGTCCGCATCCTTGAGGGTGAGAGGCCTGTGTATGTAGCATGCTCTGCCTATCGTCCTGACTTTGCTTTGCGGGCACTTGAGAAGGGCCTTGCTGAATATGTCGTAGGTTTTGAGTGCGTCCGGGCAGTATTTTCTCCATCCTGCCGCATTCGCTACTACCAGTATTCTCATGTTCCAGTTGCATTGTTTGGGTTTCTGTAGGTTGCCTTGCATCCAGTGGTCGGGTGGTAGGAAGGTGAACTGCCCTTCCTTTATCTCCAGTAACTCGTGTACCCTGTATCCCATGTGCTTATTCAGCAGTTTTCTATACGGGCTTTTGGCATATGTGGGGTATATTCCTACCCCCAGAACGGGTTCGGCCGTTTTTGTGGAGTTAATTGCCTTTTTCAGTGCCTTGTAGAGGTCCCCTGCTGTGTACTCTGGGTTGAATTGGTATGACCCCAGTTTTTCCCATTGCTCTTCCCATGCCGAGCCTACAGCCCCAAATACCGAGTCTCGTGGGTATTGCGAGTAGTACGTTCTGGTGTCCCTGTGTACATTAAGTGGGGAGGCGAATACCTCTGTTTGGACTCCCATGGCTGTGTGTACCGCCTCCATCATTTCCGGAGGGAAGGTCCAGTGGTTTTGGAGGTTCCTCTTTCTGTGTTTCATCTCCGCTTTGCTGGAGTACCTTATCAGCAGTTGTGCTATTTCCTCCTCAAAAGTGTTTACATGTATTTTGTGTTCTACACTTAGTTTCAGCCTTTTGGCCAGTTGTTTCTCTGTTGGCCTTTGTGCCGTGCTGTCCCCCACCGCCTCGGCATATCTGTCGTACAATTCTCTAGCTTTTACCGTGCTCAGCGTGCCTATAAGGCTTCCCTCCGGCTCATAGCAGTAGGTGGTGTCACCTTCCGTGCGCAGTTGTCTGTCCTTCACCCCTGGAATGTGCCTAATGTCCTGGTCCGGGTTCGTTTCCCTTGTGCATATTTCCAGGTGCGTTACTTCTTTCCAGTACCTCTGTTCGCCGTTTGGTTGTCCTGCAGAGAACACATCAACTTTTGTTTGCACAGCTTATTGTACGTAGTCCACCAGAACCCATCTGGAGAGAAACCATCCCACTGTGGAGCAACCACAGAGGCTGACGCTTTCTGTTCTCTAAGATACATCAGGAACGGTCCCATTAATGCAAAAGGCGGATTAGCATAACAGTTCAGTCCAGCTAGTGGATAGGCAAAGACATTGGTGCCACAAGCTTCTTTCTCTGGCAGCCTTGAGCAAAATCGCATTTTGGGACATCCCCGAACATTAGCCGTTGTTGCGAAGCAGTCGATGTTGTGCCGTCCAAACATCATGTTCAACAGAGGAGAGAACCGTGGCATTAATGAATAATGAGACTCTTCATCCGGGACTACAATAGTTCCATCAGGTCCCCTTGAAAAGGAAACCACCTTCAGCTCCAAGTTGTTATCCGCGACAAATCTATAGAGCTTTTCTGCCAAGTCCTTGCATGCTTTCGCGCCCAGGTTAGACGAGAGGATTCTCGATGAATCCCAGATATTTTTGTCCAAGATTATGTCCCAGCGCTGCGGGACCCGTTCTACTGGGATTTTGAACAAGGCTTCAGAAATCAACATTGACTGATCCACCGACGAGCAGGTTCTCAAATCTCGATAGCACGAAATTTCATCTTGGAATTCCCCTGCTCTGATTGATGCCGTGACTTTTGTACCATCGACGTTTGTATCCACGAGTATCGAGCAGTGGGCCTGCTTCCTGAATGCGGACACCTTAATCAGCGACGGCTGGAAGAGTTGACCCAAGTAGAGTTTGAAATGCCTCATCTGCTTACTGTTCAGGAAAAAACTTTTTCTGCAGAATTCGTGCCTCTTTGCCAGGAAGGCATACAGCCTCCTGCATGCAATAAGGATGCCCGGGGCTGCGATTGACATTGAAACCAACTTTCCTGCCACTCTTTCCAGGTCCCTGGCCGAAATACTTGACGAAGCTCGCAGGTCCGTTGCCAGGCTCAAGAACTTATCCCATTTTTTCTGCGGGATGAAGAATTCCTGCTTCGCAAGGTCAATACCAATGCCTAGCCAGGTGATGGTCAAGGACGGAATGAACTCCGTCTTCTCCAGATGAATAAAATATCCTGCCGCCGTCATGCATGACGAGACAACGAACGCCGAGATTTTGGCTCTTTCATGTTTCGTAAGAGTTGAAGCTCCCACTGGGGCCGGCCCCCCGGCATTATCATCAATGTAGTATAAATATGGTATCCCCAGCCGCCGGATGAATCCCGCGAATTCTCCCGCGAAGGCGCTATAAATGACCGGCGCTAGCTTCCATCCAAAATTGAGAACAGTATAGACGTAATAAACGCCATCCCACAGGAAACCCATGTACTGTTGCGACTCCTCTGTAAGCATCACATGGAAGAATCCGTTCGCTTGGTCCATAATAAATGCCGGATCCCCCACCTCTAGGATTTGTGGAAGCATTGTCACCGACTCGTAGGTAAACGGAATATCCTTACACCAAAGGTTAAGGAATCTTGCATCGTTGATCTTTCTTGGTTTGGCTGGCTCCACTCCTACCGGCATAACAAGATGCGGGGGAGAGCATTCCCCTTCTTTGCCCCAGACTCTTATCGCTCCCCACCTGAGCTCGTCCTGTATCTTCCCAGAGATCCAGGGGATCAAATGATCTGGGATCGCATGATTCTTGAACTGCATCCTCGGGGGTGTTCTTGAGTCGAAACGAGCCCCTTCGTAAGTGCCTGAAAAGTGTTGGAAGAAATCCAAGATGGAGACTCCATTCTTTGCCCATTCTTTGACCAGCAATCCCATCTCTGATGATGTTACCACCGTGTCCCAGAACTGGGTACACTCATGGATAGTTCCCACCCGGAACTCCCCCGGATCCCTAGCTGGTGCGGAAAGGGGGTCCGGGACCAAATTACCACTGAGGGCATCAATTACTGAAGGGGCCAAGGTGTCCCGCCCTTGGGCTTCACATGGCCCTAAGGACTGTTGCCCGTCCATCACTTCCCGGGCACTGTCGAATCCTTTTACTGCCATGGTAATAAATGCAAGCGGGTCCCTCACACTTGTCGTAGCCGGCATGCCAGAATCCAGTGCGAAGTTGGCCAGGCTGTCAGCCAGTTTATTGTGGTCCCGTGCCACATGCTTGAAATTGAAAACACAATCCGGGCGCAAGGCCATGTGAGCTTTCCCAACGATAAGTAGTCTCTCCAAGTCTTTTGCGATAACGTTACGGGAGCCCGAGAATGCTGACACCACCAGCTCCGAGTCCCCAACAATTGTTGCTGTGGTCAAGTTCCATTCTATTGCTCTTTGGATTGCAATCACGGCCCCCACGAATTCTGCATAATTATTCGTCTTGGATCCAAGGCGCCCGTAGTCCCGGGTCCACTGTTGACCTTGTTCTGAGCAGAGTGCCACCCCGAACGAGGCTTGCCTCAAATCCGGCGATGCGTTAAAGCGGCATGCACCATCGAAGAAAAGCAATCCCTTCCGTGGGGCTGAGTTTGGCTCGTGTCCCTGTTCGAGACAACAACCACACCAGAGCACTCTTCCTTTCAGGAGAAATGCTCCTCGAAAATCGCACCCCGGTCTCTACCGGGCCCCAATCTTGTGGAAAGGGATGGACGATTTTCGAGCCTGGCCACTTCCGGTGTGCTACTCGTGTAGAGTAACCCACCCGTTGTGGTCAGTACTCTAACCGTCCAGCATCCCCATGTTAAAGGGAGGCTTCTATGACGGACGGGACCAGGTGGTCCGTGCAGGCAAGGTAATTGGCATTAATTGCCTGTATCCGCGAAGCACTCCAACTTGAGATATGCATCCCAAAGTCCGAAACCCAGTGTTCCGAAGCTGATCCCGAAATCTAACGTAGAGCAAAAAAAGCAAATCCAATTATCGAAATCCAGGATCCCGAAGGCTGAAATCTGAAAATTTAACGTAGAGCAAAATCAGCGAAATCGAAATTTCGAAAATCTAACGTAGAGCAAAAAAACAAATCCAAAATTCGAAAATCCAGCATCCCGAAGACTGAAGACTGAAAATCTAACGTAGAGCAAAATCAGCCAAATCGAAATTTCGAAATCCAACGTAGAGCAAAAATACCAAATCCAAAATTCGAAAAATCCAGCATCCCGAATTTGAAATCTGAAAATCTAACGTAGAGCAAAATCAGCCAAATCGACATTTCGAAAATCTAACGTAGAGCAAATTCACAAAAATGCAAAATTAACTTATCAAGCAAATCCATATCACATACAACAATGCATTTCAATTTGGTATTTAAACCTGGAATCTGATGTTACAAGGTAAGACAGGCATCCTGGCCCGCTCCCAAATATTGATACACTATATACATATTATACAGACCAGCATTCTGGCAACTTTTGACGATTTCTAAACAGGCTCCCTCTGAGGAGGTGGTGGCAACTGAGGCAACTGGTTTTGGTTATTCCTATTGTCATTCTTATTTCGTTTGTCCACCCAAGTCACATTGATGGATCCATCCTTGTTCAACGCATAAGGGGACTTGCAGTCCCGCAGCATATGTGACCCCTGGCATTTTGGACATTTGGCATTACCATCTGCAGGGGCTCCCGGTTTTGCAGTAACCTGCTTAGTGGCTCCTGATAACGAGGCCTTCTTGGATTGGGTTTTAATGAACATCTGCAATTCTGACTCGTGCGTATCATCCTTCTCACACTCTGGAACTGTAGCCCTTATTTGTTGATGTGCAAACAGGGCAATGTGATTGTCCGGCAAGGACGCATCCCTAGTACCTCCTGCCAACTCCCTCTCGATGAGAGTGGCAAGGGAATACAAGGACTGAGGAGTCTCCGGCTCCCTCGAACTAGCTCCCGGCAAACCAAAAGCAGCTGCCACCTTTCGCATCAGCTTCGGTATCTCCGGCACCGATTTCCCCGGGGTCAGGCACCAGTCCAACAGCTCGCTTCTCAATCGGTGTGCTTTCAACCAGTTGGAGACCCCCTTGGTCTCCTCTTGCATGGATCTTTGGAGCACCGAGTCCACGTACGCCTGAATGTCGAATCCCGGCGTCATCGATGATGCCAATCCCAAAGGAGCCTGCTCCCTCATGCCACCATCCATCTTCATTTACTTGAGGTTGAGGAAACACTCACATATCGTCCTTTGCCTCGATACAAACATGCATAATAATGTGTTACAACAGTAACATCTTCTCGCCCCCACTCTGACAATGCACGTAATGCAATAATCATAAGGGGTCATAATCTGAGGCAATCACATCACCCTCCCTAATCATTAATTCCAGCATCAGCTTGTCACGAGCATGCAATTTTTCATCGATCGGATCAAAGAAATTTTCATACCTATCCTCACATCGAACAAAGCAATCATAGTCATCATAAATGCAGTACTTATTGTCCAACATTACAGGAACTATTTCGTCATAATTAGAGCAACTTCATCATCATGATAACAGCAATAATTTCAATCCTATTTTCAGCAATCCTCACAGCAATTCAAGTTGTAACATAACAAATTCATATTTTCAATATAAACAAATTCATATTTTCAAATAGCATTCATCTCAATTGCAGCAATTATTTATCATCATAACAACAGCAAACAATTTTGATCCTAATCACAACAATTAATGCCAAATTTTTGAAACAATGCAACAATCAGGAAATTACAACTCTCATGCAAGACTGCCCTCAGAAAAATAATACAACTATATCTACCACAGATATGTGAATCTGTCCTCCCCATATGGGAGTTCATCCACAATCAGCACAGATCTACACAATGGACATCTGACTACTTTTCTATAGGTCATGGTGAAAACAGCATGTATTGCTGCTGGCTGGACCAAGCTGGTCAAATGGTACATTTCATTCAGGCCATCGAAACAGGCTACATGATAGTGGTGATTGCATGCAGTTGACACACACGGCATCTCTCCTAGCAGGCTGGCTAGGCAAATGGCACAATCATCTCCCACCGTTGGGGCAGTCAGAGTTCTTGTGAGCACCACTTCATCATCAGCCTCCCGAGCCTGCAATATCAACCAATTTTTGTCAAGAAGGCCCATAACCAGGAGCTTACATCCGACCAGATATTTTGGAACCAATTGTCCACATAAACAACCCCCACGGGGTACAATGTCCCTCCAAGAGGAGACACCTCACAGATTGAGGATTTCAAACAACAAAAAACCCCCACGGGGTACATACTCTTCCAAGAAGAGCCTCACTCAGTGTGAGGATAACCAAGTTCTTGTTGTCCCCACGGGACACAAGCAGCATTTTAAATTCAAACTTTTTAAAGCAAGTCAAAACTTTTTAAATTGGCAGGCTACAAACAGCAGCATAAAAGTTTACAAGAACCAAATTTCACCACCTAGGAAGCGCCCACAAGCCCAGGCACTGCGCTCCTAGATTACTGCAAGGGCCCTAACTAATTACTCTTTGTGACACGAGGACGGGGACCGGACTATTCTAAAAGAGGGGAAGAAATTCCTAACTAGTGAAACGGGTTGAACAGGCTGATTAAGTTTGTATCAAACTACAGGGAAGGAGAAGGCCCTAGCAAATTAAACCGAAACGAATTCAAATTTCTAAAGGAAAAGGAGAGGGCAAGCAGGAGCGCTCGGGCTAGCTACCTGGGCTGGTTGCAGAGGTTCTTGTGCTTGGCTTGCGGGGGGGTCGAGGCCAGAGAAAAGACCTTGCTCCGCATTCGGGTCCGTGTGCGGGCCGAACCCCGGCGGGTACGTCGGGGTCTGCGCGGCTCCCGGCCGGACGTACAACGGGGACGGGGGCCGTCGGGGGCCCGTGCCCTCGGTGACCGGGACAACTGGAGGCGTTTGGTGTCCCGATTCCCGGGACACCAAGTCAGTCGGGACGTCCCCCATTGGCGGGGGGACCGGCCCCCCCGCGTTCAGATCAGTACGCGGGGTCAAAGTCACAGGTGTAGCCATATCCCCCGTCGGGGGCGTACGTGACCTCTCCAGCACCTCGCGGAAGCTCTCCAAATTCCGAACCATAGTTGCTCTGGACTGGTTGTTCGACACCTCCAGACCAGGGACCTTGGCACAGATCTTCCGAAGGTGCTCGGTCTTAAAGATTGAGGGGTTCAAAAGTAATTCCTTGCTAGGCAGCACGAAGAAGTTAAGTCCAGTAAAGGCGTTCACCGTCAAGTCGGGAATAGTCAACCTTTCCTCCGTCGCGTGGTGGACTTCATCGCGGGACGCCTGCGGACGGAGAGGGAGGCTGGCCCCCCCCGCAACATCCTCCGCCAAGGACGTTCTCTGCAGCACATTTCTTGCCGGAGGAGGAGAGTCAGCGCGTCCAGGGGCAGCTTGGTCGCCAAACGACAATTCCTGCAACAAAGACGGTCCGGACGGCGACTCCGGCGTTTCAACATTCTCTCGGGACCACCTTTCCCCCGCGTCGACCACCTCGTCACCGTCTTCAGATTCATTAAGACCCAACGAGCGAAAGATTGCGGGCTCCTCCCGCGGAGGGGAGACCCGCAGAGCCGAGGCGGTCGCTGCATTAAACGCGGACGACATAACGTTGGGCACGGAATTCTCATCAAGCAGACGGGGCCGTGCGCTGCGGGAGGCGCGGGTCGCCCTCCGCAAATCAGAACTAGTAGCGATTGCTGCGGAAACCATGATTGTAAGAAGAAAACTTGCGTTAGGAAACGGAGAAGAAAGACGCAGCAATCGTCAGCAGGTAGGAAAAGTGAAGTATTTTCACCAATTTCCGACTTAAGAGCGACACTCTGCGACACTTGGACTACGAAGCTGGAGGTGAACCGCCATTTCCGCGATCCGAGGAGTGAGATCGGACGATCCGTCTCCTGAATGACGGTCATCACTGATGACGGAAGGAAAGTCGGCGATCAACAGCGACAGAACAGACCCGAGACCGAGATACTCGTGAAGGTATCGAGCAGATAGACCTAGCAGTAGATGAGTTGGCGTGTCACGACCTGAAACTGTGAACGCGGCTCATGTCACCGAGCAGATCGAACTAATTCAGAAAACTACGAATGTCGTGAACCTGTCCGCTCGTCCACCGGCAAAACTGTGGGTATAATTTTCTACAGGCGTTTCTCCCGAATATTTATACCCTATCGTTATACAGTGTACAAATACGTATAAATATTATTTCGGCTGATCGGCAATAAATATAAGTATGTAATATTTAATTAATTCTAATACATTTTTTTATAGTGCAGTATGGAGATGGAGTGCGGATCCCCCCCCTCCATATTTAAAGGCTCCGCTTAAAGACGGTGAGCGCACTGAGGGGGGTAATAAATGCAAGTTTCCCATTCTTTTTTTTTTAATTCAACACCCTATTATTAGTTTTATTACTGCATTTATAACCCCCCTCAGTGCGCTCACCGTCTTTAAGCGGAGCCTTTAAATATGGAGGGGGGGATCCGCACTCCATACTGCACTATAAAAAAATGTATTATAATTAATTAAATATTACATACTTATATTTATTGCCGATCAGCCGAAATAATATTTATACGTATTTGTACACTATATAACGATAGGGTATAAATATTCGG
>LGRX02011496.1:0-13886 GCA_001247695.2 Cymbomonas tetramitiformis
GTGGGCGCGCGGCGTTGATGCCGGGAGGGTGGGCGCGCGGCGTAAGTAATTCCCGGGGAGGAGAGATTTCTGTGACAGTGGCGGTGCTTACAAGCACCAATTTTCAACAACAAACTTTTGAGTACTTCCAAGGAGGTGGTCGGTGCTTCCCAGCTGGAATCTGGGGAGCTGAAGAGTCAGCCCAAACTGCAGGGGCTCATGCCGACCTGCAAGTTCCTTTACCCGAGGGAGTGGCGGGCGTGGGTAACTTTTTTAGTTGGTAGACTCGGAGCCCGAAAGTACTCGCAGACTGATGAAGTTTTCTAATCAGCTGCGGCTACATAGCCCAGCTTGCATGACACATATGACACATATGTGAATGGAACCCGGCCGGTGCACTGCGTGTGGAATTACAAAAATAATAATACGACATATCCAGAAGTGCCAAAAATCAAGCGGACTCCCGTCAGACAGGAATCAGGGTCCCACGAACCGACTGCCGACCCCAGCCTTCTGCATGCGGGCACATGCCCCTCGTGCCAAAGGACTGAGGCCTGCAAATACTATCATTACCCTAAAGAGTACAGACTATGGACCTAAAATGCTGAGCTAGGGCTGAAACCCTCAAAAAGCATAATTACCCGCTCCAGCACAGAGTCGGGCATGACAGCAATAGCAAAGCCATCACCTAGCAAAGCCTACTGAACAGTGCCTAGATGAGAAGCAGCATGAGGTAGCTTCGCAGCCCCCCACTGAAGGATCACTATAGCTACCTCTCATCACAGCGGTCGGCACTGAACAGGCACAGGTCCTAGTCTCCTCTACCTACACTCTAATGAGCCGACTGCCCCTCTGCGAGCCGGATCTGCACGGCCTCCAGCTCAGAGCCCAGCTGCTCCAGGTCCTCCAAGTCCTGCAGCTCCTGCACTGAAAGCGGCCTCTCCTCATCCGTACCTGAAGCACAAGGGAGGGCGGGTGGGAAAGTCCACACAATCACAGTAACACGGCAAGAGGCCCTCTCAGTCCGTTGCTGGCCTCTTAGGCCTCCGACTGATCAGAAAACCTCAGTTTTCAGATCTGCTCCGGATGACAGTCATACTGCCTGTCATCCTACACTGATCAGAAAACCATCAGTTTTCTAATCAGCTGCGGCTACATAGCCCAGCTTGCATGACACATATGACACATATGTGAATGGAACCCGGCCGGTGCAAGCACACAAAGATCACCACAAAGCAGTGCACGTAGAATGCATGACAGGAACAAGCAATCAGACAAGAAAGGCCGCCTACTCTGCTGAGCATGGGGCATGCTTCTGGACACCGCCAGCCTGCGGTTGAGGTTGGTAGCCTTGTAGGTGGCCGCAGCCGCCGACGAGCTCCAGCCACCGTACTGATTGAACTCGAAATCAGTAACCTGGTCAGCCGCAGCCACCGCCGTAGCCCCACCAGACCGCAGGGACTGGGTCCCATACAGCTGCCTCAGAGCATCGGGGTCCAACCTAGAAGCCTCACCCAGCATCCTGAACAGGTACCTCCTCAGCTGAGGATAATTCAGCCTCTTCCCCGTCAGGCAGTCAGCCGACGGTTCCCGCTGAAACCGCCTGCCATCAATCTGCTGAAACAGGGGCTCATCGGGCTGCACTCCCCGTGCAATCTGAGTGTCAACCCACCTCTGACTGACCTCCACCGGGCACAAAGGCTGCCCCTCCGCTGCCCGGGCAACCTCCACCAGCTGACCATACCTATACTTGTCCGTCTTCCGCTTCTCGAGGAAGGTGGTCATGTGGGTCTCACAGAACTTCATATCCCGCAGTCTCACCTTCTCCGCACAGTCATACCGCCAGAAGCCTGTCCACATGTCCAAACCCAGTGTAGCAAACATCTGCCGAGTGACACCTCCCAGCATCAACCAGCAACGAGCACCACTCTGCACAAATGCAAACTCCAGTGGCTCCTTCCTGTTGAGCCGCCTGTCCCCCAGCCTCCTGTGAGCTGCCTCCCGTACCGCGGCCACCAGCCGATGAGAGGTGGGGTTCCGGTCCGCCGGGACCAGAGCCAAATCATGAGCAGTGAAGACCATAGCCGAAGCGGTCTTCACCACAGAGAAGGTCCTGGCCGCATTGGCTATGTACTGCAAGTACATAGCCACCGTGACCGGGTCGGCAGGAACAGGCACCCTAGGTGGGTCACGGTCCTGACAGAAGGCCTGGTACCGTACGAACACCCGAGAGTAGCCCCGCATGGTGCTAGCCTCACGGGTGCCAAACACCGCCAACAGCATGTCTGCCCGCAGCTGCATCTCCAGCGGGTCCGTCACGGAGAACTGCAGCCCAGCCCACTGCTCCCCAGTGCCTATGATGCCTGCATGAAAGGCAGCCCCCATCTCATACCCCTACCCCAGTCACAAGCCCTGCAACCTCCCAAGGTACAGCGGGGACCGGGGCCTGCAGGCTCCCTCTCATCGAAGGAGACCCGCAAGAGGAGGACCCGAAAATCCGGCAGGCCCACCCCCCCCTCATTGGCCCTTCCGAGGCCAGGGAGGAAGGTGTCCGCAGAGGGCTGGAGCTCCGTCCACTGCACCACACAGTCTGCTAAGTGAACCCCGTCGGGACACAGCAAGACCCACCACGGCTGGAAAGTCCAGACCGGGGCCACAATGGAGGCCGCAGCCCTCTCAGCCTGCAGAAACAGCAGGAGCCTCCCGATCATCCGAAAAGGCGGGTTGCACCAGTTGACGTGCTCCCGCCAATCCGTCTGACCGAAAGTGTCAACCCCCGACGTACCTGGACAGTGCCAAGCACTGTTGAAGGAGGGGGCACCTGCACTGTCAAAAACAAGACAATTCTTGTCAGTTGCAAACCTGTCCCGGGTGTGCCTCCACCCCCCGGCAATCCATGGGTCAGCCCACCGAAAGATTGCCGGGTTGACCATCCAGTCATCATGGTCTCTGATCTTGGACAGGGCATCAGCCCGGGCCTCAAACTCCCTGGGCATCCAAAGGGAGGACAAAACCACCCCGTGGTCAGCACAGAAATCATGCACCGCTAAAGCCAACTCCTGAAGCTCCTGATGCCTGCTGCCAGACTCAAGGACAAAATGCACAGGCTGGTTGTCACAAATGACAAGCACCCTCTTCCCTCTCAGCCTGCCTGCCACATCAAATGCTCGGAGAGAGTCAAAAATGCCCCTGAGCTCCCTGAGCGTGGATGACTTCAGTCTGTCTGACATGGTCAGATAACTGTGGCCAAGCAGCTCAGGTCCCCCAAAGGACTGCTCCAGCCAGGAACCCCATGCCACCTCAGAGGTGTCCGCATGGACTGTCTCCAGCTGGAGCCCCGCCCCCCTGGGCTCCCAAATGCCTCTCTGGTGCCTACGAAAGCCGTCTGTCAGCCAGAACTCAAGCTCTGCCCGGAGAGCATCAGTACCCGGGACATGAGAAGCCCACGAGCCCCAAGTCAGGGTGTCAGCTATGAGTACTGCCGCCGCCCTAGCATACAGTCTGGTGACACCCCCTAGTACAAACCACTGTGCATTAACTAAGCCTGCAAACTTAGCCACAAGCCTCAGAGGCAACCTATGAAAAAGCCTCAACAAGTCTGACACACATGCACGGATCTTGCTCAGAGCCTTCTCAGGCACGAACAAGACCCCCCCCTCCAGGTCTATGCCTATGCCTATATGCACAAGGGCCCGTGTGAAAAACAGCTGAGACTTGAGCTCAGACACGAGCCAGCCTGCCTCCCGTACGTCCCGCATAATACGGGACAGCACAGCCAAAGCCGAGGGGTCCGTGAGAGTAGGAGCCCTCACAGCAAAAGCAAAGTCGTCCACGTAGGGGTGCACACGGAACCCGAGACCCCGCCACTTACCTACGAGCTCCTTGTTGATCTTCGTAAACACCCAGCAAGCTGGGGCTAGACCAAAAGGCAGCACACAAAACTCAAAGAATCTACCCTGCCACTCAACAGCAACATAGGTACGAGACATCTCGTGGAGGTCTACGTGGTAGTACCCTGACTTATAGTCAAAGTAAAACAACCCATCATCCTTCCTAAGCAGGTCTACAAAAGGCTGAAGGTGTTCATACTTGAACTTAGGAAAGATCAGAAAGGCATTGAGCCACTTACCGTTGAAGATCAGCCGTAATTTGTCCCGAGAGTCGTCCACCATTAAAGGTAGGACAACCCGCGGCTTGCTGGACACCTCTCTCAAGGCGCCCATAAGCACACACTCCTGCACAGCGTCAGTGACAAAGGCAGTGTGCGTAACAGCAGACACGTGATTCGGCAGGTGCACTCGGGGCGGAGCCCTGCCATCCTTAAACTTCAAGTTAAATCCTCTCTCAATCCAAGACATAACGTACGAAGAGCGGACGAAGGTCCTCCAAAAAGAGGCTCGTTCCCTAAGTCTACCCGCAACACGGTGCACAGAGGTCCTTTTCACACAAAGGTACGGCCTCGCCAATCTCTTCCTCAGACAATTCAAGACCTGAAACACAAGGAAACAACAAGCCCGCGGGCCAAAAGTTCATTACAATTTAGGGTTTCGTCCCCAAAAGTTACATTTAAGTTGGGCATTCCACCTCAACTGCAAAGCATTCCGCTAAGCACATTGTTCTAGCCATCGTGGCTCTACATTCTCACAGTTCAACGGTCCGTGCCTCTGCCACGGCCTCTGCCGGCTGGGCGCGGGTGCGAGCATTGGTTTTGGTGGTGCCCCCATTCATTACAATTCCAGCATTGGAGCTGGCTGCCACGTCCTGCCTGAACAGGCAGCGGTGGCGGAGGCGCTCCAGGAGCAGTCGGACGAGACACAGCATAGGCACCCCTGCCTAGGCCCTTTGTTCGCCCCTTGGCAGCCGCAGCTTGCGCAGCGTGCATCTTCTCTGCCTTAACTTCCTTTTCAGCTTTGCGCATTAACTTTTCGTCTTCCTCATCCTCAGCGTACGACTTACGCTCTAGCTTCTCGCAGATTTTCCAGCCCACTTCAGGGCCTTTGTCCGAAACCAAGGCCAAAATTTTAGCGCGCGCCTTGGCGCGTGCCACACCTTTCTCCGCTGTCTCAGACAAGAATTCTAAGGCAAGAGTGACGGTCTCAAGCAGCTCCACACCTTCCAATTCCTTCTTGGCATCATTAAGCGCCAACTGCGACGCTGAGTGTGCCACGAAGTGGTGCTGGGTCGATAAAAACTGCTTGCGGAGACCCTTGTCCTTACCATCATCGTTGCGGGTCAATTCAAGGCGATCGGACCCTGGAAGCTGAGTGAGGTCTACTGCTGCCTCCCACGGACGCTTACGGTCTCCTGAGGCTACTTGCGACAGTCCCTTAAGCTCAGCAAGTCGGGCTGTCGCTCTCTCCATTTGTCGAATCAACTTCATTTGCGGTTGCGAGAGGTCCTCTCCATCTTGGAAAGCAGCAAAAGCGGTCGCGTACGCTGGCTGCGCGTGCAAATCATCAATCCGTCTCTGACACAAAATCGGATCGGTAAACCACTCCATAATGATATACGATATACACTGAAAATATACACTGAAAAACTTACGGTGTTACGAAAGTCCACACAATCACAGTAACACGGCAAGAGGCCCTCTCAGTCCGTTGCTGGCCTCTTAGGCCTCCGACTGATCAGAAAACCTCAGTTTTCAGATCTGCTCCGTATGACAGTCATACTGCCTGTCATACTACACTGATCAGAAAACCATCAGTTTGTATTTCGCAAAGCTTTCAAAGCTTTCCGAAAGACCTTTCACATTCACAAACTCAGGTGATGGTGTGCAGGCCGTTCGATGCCTTGCATCTCCCGTCGTTTCAAGTGTCGCTCCACATCACTCTGTGATGTGTCCGATGTCCAAATGTCTTTCCATCTCCCCAACCTCTTCAACTTCCGTGACGGCACGGTGACCAGTCATGACGCAGGCATTTCATGCCGTCAGACTTTTGAGACTCTGTCTCACCCACCACGGTTCAGGTTGTCGCAACGCGACCAATCAACACTCAGGAAAGTCGAACTGCCGGATTCATCGGAACTCCGTCCCGAGGAAAAACCCCAGTGGGCAAAAACCACAAAATTTTCAGGAAAAAATCGTCGGGCCCTCAGTTGGCCTCGGACTCAACTTTTAGGGTCAGAAATTCCCTCCCCCGTACTTCCAGCATAATTGCGAAATAAATTTCTCAATTATCCACACAAGTATTTCCCGGGGAGGAGAGATTTCTGTGACAGTGGCGGTGCTTACAAGCGCCAATTTTCAACAACAAACTTTTGAGTACTTCCAAGGAGGTGGTCGGTGCTTCCCAGCTGGAATCTGGGGAGCTGAAGAGTCAGCCCAAACTGCAGGGGCTCATGCCGACCTGCAAGTTCCTTTACCCAACCGGCTGGTGCTTCTGCTCCCAAATGCCACACAGGCAGGGCGGCACAACCCTGTGTTCCTCCCACACCTTGGTACACAATCTTACAATCCTACTGCAGGCAAGCCTGAGTGGCAGCTCCAGCCTGCACACCTTCTCTCTGACTACCACATTCTCCGAGCCTGACCGGCCCTTCTTTCCAACCATCCCCTCACATTCTGACATTAACACAAGTCCTCCCCTTCCTAGGCACGTCCCACAAATCAAGTCTCTCTCTCAAACCAACTGCACCATCCAGCAAAACAAGCATCGATTCACCCCACTGCTGCAACACAGAATTCTAACAACAATATGCACTACACCCCGCAATCAAGCACTTTTCCCCGGACAATTGCACCATCAACTAAGGCAAGCAATCAAAGCACATCGAAAGTTCACAAACATATTTTCAGGTTAATAGAACAATCTTTTTATAAATTCAAAGAGTAAAGTGATATTTCACCAATACCAAACCAGACTTACTGTCCACTTTCTCATACAATCAACTTTTGGACTACCTTTCTAAAGGTCCAAGAAACAATCTGTGTCCACAAAGTACTTTTCATCGAACTATTTTCTCATTAGTGCTCATCTACACTTCACGTGCCCGTCATCCCGGTTGCACATCATCTTACTGCCGTCGTCCCGGCTACCCGTGTCTTCATCCTCACTTCTCGCAGCTCGCTTGCCCGTGCTCGGGCGACTTGCAGCCCCTGCAAACGTGAATAAAGCCGCAGTCTTTTCCCTTCTTGCATCCTTCCTTTTTCTGAAAGAAATCACAAATCCCGTCCTTCTTTCCTTTTTCTACTCCTTTATGTCCTTTGTCCCGGGTCCTCTCCTCGAGTAAACTCTGCGCCTCTCGTTGCGCCGGTACATACTCGTACTGGAATCTGTGTCCCAGTCTAATCGGGTCCCACGAATCCAACCTCCCATCCTCAATATCGCTCCTAACCTGCGCGTCAAAGTCATACACTTCCGTCCAACTGTGCCTGTCTGCCAGTTTCATTATCCACGCAACATACTGCCTGAACTGCGCGCGTTCCTTTTTCGTTTCCAGCATCTCCAACATCTCCATATTCTGCTCTAAGAACTGATCCTTCGTCAGACGCGGAATCGAAACTGACTTCATCTCTCCTGTCGCCGGGTCCGCAACTACAGTTTCCCTAAGCTTCGCGCTCGGACGCTCCCTCAACCGAAACACCGAAAGGCCTCCTTTTTCTGCTGCCGGCGCGTACCCCGGAATTATTGACGCCAGGTACGCGTCCATCCTGCGTTTGAGCTCCGCGTCCTTCGCCAGCCCATCCGGCGCAACACCTGCTGCAAATTTACCTTTTTTGTTTTTCAGTTTTTGCGCAACCGCTTCTTCCTCCGTCTCGGCGAAAAACTCCTCGCCTGGTGCCTCTTCCTCATTCTCCTCGTCCTCATCATCGTCCTCCCGTCGCTGGTACGGTTCTCCGACGCCGACTGCTGTGGCACCTCCGGGATCTTGAAGTGCAGTCTCGTAACCAGCACTTCAACGCATTGCTCTGCTGCCTCCACCAGCGCTGCTACGAAAGCTGTTTTGTCCCTCCCCGACGGTTTCAAGGTCGCCTTCTCCGTCACTTCATCTTGCCCGTCCCGTACCGCGGGCGTAAACACGCCGGACGCCAGTCCGAAATTCAGAATCTCCACCGCGCTCTCCAGCTTTGCTGCCTCAAAGAAACGAATACACCGATCCAAAGCAGGTGCTACGGCGTCACACTTCCTGTCCGCGTTGGTCGCCATCGCCAGCATCCGTGTTACCGCACGCAAGTCCGTGTACGTGGCCTTGCACTCCTCCGATCCTCCGTTCATTGCTTCGTTCACTGCTGCCATTGCTGCGTTACTTACGAAAATTCTACGAGAACTTGTTTAAAAATTTCAAACTTTTTTAGTTGGTAGACTCGGAGCCCGAAAGTACTCGCAGAATGATGAAGTTTGTATTTTGGTTAAATTGGAGCCTGCGGAATTTTAGAGGTTTCTGTGCCGGTAGATCGATCAGAGTTTCCTGAGCCGTTAGATCAAAATCAGCAGCTGAGTTAGATCTAAAGGCTTTACACACGACAGTATTTAGGAGTTCCGCCCGTGGGAATCCGCAGCTCCGTTCTTTTGCCTTCGCAAAAGAACTTCACAAGAATTTTTTCCTCGCGGAGAAATTCTTAGTGCGGCACACTGCAAAAAGAATTTACCCCACATTTTAACGTTACTGTGGAAGTTTAAACCCTTGACGACTTACTACAATGAACGATCAAGAAGGTGAGCAAGGCGCGTCGGAGAACAATGCTGGCGCGGCTGGACAACCGGCTGCGAAGTCCGGGATGGAAGTCCTGTTGGAGCAACAGGGCGAAATGATGAAGCTCATGATGAAGCAGATGGAGACTCTCGCAGCGAGAGTTGAAGTCGCGGAGGAGGCGGCAGCGAAAGCCGCTTCGCAGGATGGTGGTTCCGCTCAGAGCGGAGACGCGGAGTTGGAGGCATTAAAAAAGCTCCCGTATGTTCCACACGTTGAAGGGAATCCGTTCCCTGCGAGACCTGCAACACTGGAGACGGACATGCCGCAGATGTACGACTTGTACAACGACAAGACCTACGACGCCCTCTCCAAACGCACCAACTCGTCCATGCGTTACGAGCACTTGGTGCTTGCCCCTGCGCTGTCGTACATGTACGATGCGATTGCGTTTTCCGAGGTGACCCTGGACTGGTGTCAAGATGAAAAGGATCCCCCAACGGTGGAGGAATTGAGTGAGCGCGTTTTCGCAGCGCACAACACGTTTAAGGGCGTTTTTTCGCTCCTGAACAACCGTTACACCATGTTGCAGCTCAGAGCGAGCATGGAGTCTGATGCAACGTCGCACGGCGGAGCTGAGGCGTTGCGGGCGAAGTTGGCCTTCATCGAGGAGAAGGTGTACGCAGGCAGCGACGGGTTGGTGAGCGACTCAGTGCTCACGAAGTGGTTGAAGGAATTCGACACCACGAAGGCGAAGGCAGTGATGAACACGCACGCCAAGGCCAGCGCCAAAGTTTCGACTTTTCGTGACCGTCAAGCAGGCAAGGGCAAAGGCGCTGGAAAAGGTGAAGGTGGCCGCGGCAGCGGCAAGGGAGGTAAAGGGTCAGGGCTTGGGCGAGGCGCCCAAGCCCAGACCTAACTTTCCGATCACGGAAAGGTTGGACGCCTTCCGCCCCTCGGGGCGTCCAACGGAAAGAGCCCACCCTACAGGAAAGGGTGCGGAGTCGAAGGGGGGCATGGCGCGCAGCTGGCGCGAACTCCGAGGTGATGGAGTGGATCAGCAAAGGGGCCAAGATGCGTTGGGTCGACAAGGCGCCCCAGCCTTTCGATCACGGAGTGTCTCTGGCCGACGCCACCCCTCCGCAGCTGGAGTGGATGGCCGCAGAGACGGAGAGGTGTCTCAAAACGGGCGCATGGGTGCGAGCGAGAAGGCGACGACACGTATCCCGAGTGTTCCTGGTGCCGAAACCGGGGACGAACAAGTGGCGTCTTGTGATGGACTTCCGCTGGCTGAACGCGCATTGCGTGAAGTCGCCGTGCAAGATGGAGACCCTCAAGAAGTTGCGTCGGCTCGCCAAGCCGAACGACTGGTGCATCAGCTTCGACCTCCAGGACGGGTACCATGTCGTGGGGATCGACCCCGCCTTCCAGGAGTACATGCAGTTCGACGTGCGGGGGGAGTTATTCCAGTGCGGCGCCCTTCCCTTCGGCTGGAACGACTCGCCACGAATCTTCGTCAAGGTCATGAAGGTGCTCGTGGAGTGCCTTCGTTCTCCGAGATCCGCGGAGGATCGGTGGGAGGTGCGGAAGCTGCAAAGCGGAAGCAAGGTGCGACGACGTTGGGCAGTTCGCAGACGAGCTGGAGGATGCGGCCGCGAGGAGCATCAGCAGGGGGCGCGGGTGCTCCCTTACATGGACGACTTCCTGTTGCTGCTAAGCAGCAGGATCGAGGCGCTCAGGGCGCGCGAGCTGACATCTCGGGTCTTGGTGAGACTCGGATTGTCGCGCAACGAGAAAAAGAGGCAATGGGAGCCGACGCAGCTGGTGGAGCACCTCGGGCTCGAGGTGGACCTCAAGGCGGGACAGTTCCGCGTGACACCGGCGAGGCTGCAGAAGATTCACCTGCAGTCCAAGGCGCTTCTCAGCGAGGCGTCGCGACAGCGGAGGTGGCTCCCAGCTCGGAAGCTGGCAGCGTTCACGGGGCTCTGCCAGTCTGTGTATCTGGCAGTCCCTCCGGCGAGATTGTATCTCAGGGAGCTCCACTTCGTGCTCTCCACGAGGCGGGGATGGGGCGCGAAGGTGAAGCTCACACGGCAGGCGTGGAGCGACATCGAGTGGTGGCTCAGGCTGCCGGCTCAGAGCCGGTGGAACGGTCGCAAGATCTGGCGCAGCCCCACGAGAGCGAAGGTGCACACCGACGCGTCTCTGTTCGCATGGGGCGGGGTGCTGAACCTCAAGCACGCGGCAAGAGGATTCTGGTCCGACGAGCTACGGCATCTACACATCACGCACCTGGAGTTGGAGGCCGTGTACAAGACGGTGCAATCCTTCCTGAGAGAGCTCACCGGCAAGGTGGTGCGCCTCTACTGCGACAACCAGGCGGTGGTGGCCATGCTCTCGCACTTCACGTCGCGCAACCCGGAGCTGATGCGGCGGATGCGGCGCCTGTGGATCCTGCTGGACTTAAACGACATCGAGCTCCAGGCGAGGTACATCAGAAGCGAGGCAAACGAGTGGGCCGACCGCTTGTCTCGGGACCGGGGCCTGGACGACTGGCGGCTGAACCGCAGGTGGTTTCAGTGGGCGGAGCGGGAATGGCACCAGCACACCGTAGACCGCTTCGCCTCGGAGCTCTCCGCCCAGCTGCCGGGCTACTACGCACAGTGGCACGACCCGGGGTGCGAGGGCGTGGACTCTTTGGCCTTTTCCTGGCTAGGAGAGGTCAATTGGGTCAACCCCCCGTGGTCCCTCCTCGACGAGGTGGCGCACAAGCTGCGGGAGGAGAAGTGCGCCGCCACGGTGGTGGCGCCCTACTGGCCGGGGCAGATGTGGTTCCAGCAGCTGGAGGCCATGGCCGACGAGGTGGTGATCTTGCCCCGGGGCAGGGACCTCTTTACTCCCAGCCGGCTGGGAGGGTCCGAGCTGCTCGGGGCCTCAAGCTGGGACGGCATCATGTTCCGCATCTCCGCCTCCCGGTGAGCCATTACCTGCAGGATGGGAGGCGGGCAGCCGGGCAGGCGCCACAGGCGGGGCTGGCGAGTGGCCTCAAGGTGAAGGTGTACTGGCCCCAGGATGATGCCTGGTACACCGGTACCGTGGGTGACACGGGGTCGGACGGCCTAACCCACATTGCCTACGAGGATGGTGACAAGGAGGACCTGGACATGAGCAAGGAGAGGTATGAGGTGCTCCCGGCAGCGGTGCAGGAGGTGACTGGCTGGGATGCGGCGCTTCAGGAGCGCTGGAGAGGAGAGTTGGGGGACAGCTCCCTCACTGAGCTGGCAGTGCAGATGCAGGGGGCAGCATTGGGCGGCAAGACGGTGGGCAACTACCGGCCGAAGGCTCGGGCCTTCATGGCGTTCTGTGAGGCGGAGGGCAGACAGTGGCTTCCGGCAACGGGGGCCACGGTGAGGCTGTACATTGCTCACATGCTGGACAAGGGCACGGTGCAGGCGTCCAACATGCAGCCCTACCTATCCGCCATCAACAACTACCACGAGGACATGGGGTTCCCCGGGCCTGCCAGGGGCCGGGCGATCTCCAGAGCAGTGAAGGGCATGGCCCGCCTCCAGGTGCAGGCGGCTGAAGCCGCGGGTGAGGAGCAGACGGTGCGGACCTGGCTGCCTGCCAGGCATGTCTTGGCGGTGCATGCGCACGGGCTGGGGCTGGAGCCGGTGGGCCGGGCAGCTACCGAGCTGCTCAGGGCGTGCACCTACGTGGTGTTTGCCTTCGTCACCTTCGGCCGGCCGGAGACGGGCGTCTCCATGCGCAGGGAGCACATCAGCATCACAGGTGAAGACATCTCCGTGGTTCTCCACAAGGAGAAAGGCAGGGGGCACGTGCGCCTCAGGAGGAGGCTCACCATCCCAGCAGCGGGGGTGGCGGGGCTTGTGCAGCTCCTACAGCACTGGCAGCAGGTGCGGGATGCCTGTTGGGGGCATCGCCCGGTGACGGGCTCGGAGGTGCAGGGCAGCTACTGGAGGCTGCCGTGGGAGCAAGGAAAGCTCCAGTCGGCGCAAGCTAATGGCTGGGTGCAGTTGGCATTGGGGAGGCTTGGGTGTGTCCCTCCGGAAGGGGGACACTTCTCTGGCCACAGCACCCGCAAGGGGGCTTGTACCTGTGCCAGGGCTGTGGGCGCGGCGCTTGAGAAGTGCTGCTTCCTGGGCGGCTGGTCTCAGCTGTCCTCTGCCATCCACTCCTACATTGACCCGGCAGCTGTTCCCGACGAGCACATGGAGAAGTACTTCGGGTGGACCACTCCGAGATGGCGACAGCAGCAGCAGCGGCAGCCTGGCACGGAGCAGTGTGCCTAATGATCTCTGTTACATGGCAATGAGATGTGAAGAGCAAAAGAAATGGTTAAATTGGAGCCTGCGGAATTTTAGAGGTATCTGTGCCGGTAGATCGATCAGAGTTTCCTGAGCCGTTAGATCAAAATCAGCAGCTGAGTTAGATCTAAAGGCTTTACACACGACAGTATTTAGGAGTCCCGCCCGTGGGAATCCGCAGCTCTGTTCTTTTGCCTTCCCTACCCACCCAACCCAAAAGACTCTAAACATTTTGCCTTAGAAGCTGTGCATCAGCCTAAAAAAGCATGTGAAGCTGTGAATCAGCCTAGAAAAGACATTCCAAAAAGAGATTTTCTCTCACACACTTAAAAGCATGTAAGAAGAAAGCTATTGTTAATGAAATGCTATGCAGTGTGCCTGTTGGCAATGAGATGTGAAGAGCAAAAGAAACGCAAAGCTTTCAAAGCTTTCCGAAAGACCTTTCACATTCACAAACTCAGGTGATGGTGTGCAGGCCGTTCGATGCCTTGCATCTCCCGTCGTTTCAAGTGTCGCTCCACATCACTCTGTGATGTGTCCGACGTCCAAATGTCTTTCCATCTCCCCAACCTCTTCAACTTCCGTGACGTCACGGTGACCAGTCATGACGCAGGCATTTCATGCCGTCAGACTTTTGAGACTCTGTCTCACCCACCACGGTTCAGGTTGTCGCAACGCGACCAATCAACACTCAGGAAAGTCGAACTGCCGGATTCATCGGAAATCCGTCCCGAGGAAAATCCCCCAGTGGGCAAAAACCACAAAAATTTTAGGAAAGAATCGTCGGGCCCTCAGTTGGCCTCGGGCTCAACTTTTAGGGTCAGAAATTCCCTCCCCCGTAAATCCAGCATAATTGCGAAATAAATTTCTCAATTATCCAAGCTGATGCCAGGAGGGTGGGCGCGCGGCGTTGATGCCGGGAGGGTGGGCGCGCGGCGTTGATGC
>LGRX02011497.1:0-21822 GCA_001247695.2 Cymbomonas tetramitiformis
CCTTTGTGGCCTTCATCCAGCTGTGCCCTCCGGTATTTGACACAGACATCCATATGCGTTGCTCGGGCAGGCCTTCCACAGCCATGCGCAACGGCGGATTGCGAAGATACCGCGCGGGCGGTGCCGCTTGCCACGCTGAATACGCCCCAGGACACCTCACACATGTCGATGCAGAACCCTTTCAGCAAGTCCCCCGTACGAAACGGAGGTCTCACAGCAGGATGCAACAACTGAACACAGCAATGCGCAATCAGTTCTGTGGGGAACAGAGGAGTCGCGAGCCCCCTCGCGGCGGCTGAAGGTTCCGCGCTGACGGTACAGCGTGATACCACACCTGCCACAATGCTGCTTGACTCGCCGTTGGTGGTCCGCAGCTTTTCGATGGTCGCCATGTGCGCGTACTTTATGTTCCTGGCAGCGTTTGGCAAAGGCTGGGACAATCAAGCAGGCTTAAATGCAACGCGCTCCTTCCAGTCAGAGGGATACGGGAGTGAAACTGTTGTTCGTACACTAGCCACAGCAAGATTCTGGTTTGCGTTGACGCTGTATGAAAGCAAAACACTCGAGACGCTGCTTGAAAGCTTATACATACAATCTGAGAGCACGCGCACTGCAAAATAGAGGAGGATGGCTTCGTATCGCTTGGATAAGCTGGATGCCGAAGGGCGCGCTTCCTGTTCACTTAGCGACGTAACACTTATCCCGGAGTGAGAGGATGAGGCATTGCCCAAGACCATCGCTAGATAGAACAAGTTCAGTTATCCACCCAAGGTGAGAGGCTGCGTACTTGTTGAACCGGAAGATGTATTGAGAGTGAGTGACATTGAGTTGCGCTAAAGGCTGGATTCTTCCGTCTTCCAACACCTTGCGCTTCAGCAGTGTCGTGAGGACGCCGCACTCGGGGCCAGGAGGGTCCTGCGCTTCCGTCGGTCCCGCGGCGTTCGGTTTGTACGTATCGACAACAGGTGTGACTGCCGTGCTCTTCACCACGACCTCCTGCGCGATGGGCTTGGTTGGCATTGCGCCGAAGGCTGCATCCTGTTGGACCAGTTTCGGAGACGCGGCGCGTCTTTCCTTCCGAGGTTTGTGGCTTTTAGCTCTAAATGATTTCTCCTCCTCCTCAACGGTGTCGATAGCAAGTTTGCCCAACTCGGATGTGACGTATCGTATGTAGGTGATGTAGAGAGCAAACCCAAAGATGCAGATAACCAATATGCCATTATGCCACTTTGGGGCTGAACGCCGTCCGCTACGTGACATGGCCCGTTTGAAAGGTTGTCTGAGGGAGTAAGCCAATGAACCGGACTTCAAGTTCCTCATCACACTATGAATCTGCTGCCAATGCTGAGCTTAGGATCTTCAAGGTGAATCGTTCCAGCGCAAGTGTCGATGAAAATTGAGCGAAATTGTGCGCTTGTGCCTTTCGTTTGGTTTGTGGCGGATCAATTCAACCACTTGGCGGTTGTGGTGTTGCCGCTGATGAACTACTTGGCTCGGCTGATCTAGGTGTGGCAAGAAACGTCAGTTGTCAGAAGTCGTTTTAACCGCAACAGGCTGCATTAATACTGCTGGAACCCGTTTCCCGGGTTTGCGCGCCTTCTGGAGAGATGTTAACGTTAAACCTTGCACCAAAGCTAAGCTGCACCGTATACATAGTCAACCTCCTCTTAGGCGAAGCAACAAGAACTACAAACAAAGCTTGCAACCGCACGGCAGATCAGCAGCGCATCACTCCACTCCGACTGGGCTGGCCACGTGACTGGGCTCCCCTCGCCTGCTCTTTAAGGGTAGGGTGCTGTCCTGTGGTGGACTCAAAACATTTTCTGGAATTAAATTGCATGGCAAAACCTATATTTAACCGATGAAGGAAATACTTATTTTCAAAAAATCCTGGAGGCGAATTTTGCAACATGACCCCCTATTTTTATTGGCTAGGATCCAAGAATCTAGAATGGTGTGTCAGCGTGGTATGAAAAAAACCTCAGGAAAAGTTACCGTGTCATTTTCGAGAAAGTTTTTTGGAAAAATCAAATAGTGACAGTTTAGTATATGCAACTGACATAAAAATCCTAAAAATAAATCTACACAGTAACTTTTCCTAAGGTTTTTTTTTTTAAATATCACGCTAACTCACCATTCTTGGATCCTAGCCAATAAAAATAGGGGGTCATGATGCAAAATTCGACGGTATAATTTTCAACAGGTGACAGCTTTGCAATGAAAAAACAATTCTGTTAAATATGAAAATTGATATCAATATCTCTATGACGTTCGGGTTTTTGGCAGCCTTGGTACCATTCACGCGTGACACCGAGGCCCTCAGATGTGCCCTCGAATTTAAGCTCTCACCTTGCCCCCTCCCCCCCCAACAACCACCCCAAATACTTTATTTCGGCAACCCTCTAGCATCTTGGGATGCTTTACACGCCGCTTGAATCGAAGTGATTCGGCCTATGCGGCCAGATTAGTCACTGCTGAATATATCAGCTTGACTGTATATTCATACGAGTGTGGTAATCAGAATAGATAAGATAAACGGAATACCGAGTCTTCCCGTTATATGTTCGGGGTCTAGGGTTCCGGGACCGGTGACAGTCATACACCCTAACTATAGGAATGATAGTCGGGGCGTCACTTCCAGCAGTCTGGCCGAGGCTTTATGCTCTCGGAAACCCAGACAGTAAAGCAAGACTGTACTACTGTACTTTACTACTGTACAGTACAGTGCTAGGATGTCACGGACACGATACGGAAGCAGGGTCAGGCTAGGGGCTAGTCAGAGCCCATAATAACTAAGCCTAAACCCGAAGTCCAACACACCACCCGTGGGTGTGACTACCTAGCAAAGCAGGTACAGGACATACAGCCACGAGATAATAAACAAACACCTAACATTCACTTCGGTGGAAACCGATCACTTCTAGCTGGGTGCCGGGGTCTTGACCCGGTCATCCCACTACTGGGCTAAAGCTAATCAAGCTGCCAGGATAACTGAAGTAAACTCAGCCACTTTGAGGCTGGTCAGCAGGGCTGAGTTCAGCGGCCGGGATGCAAGCACAGAAGAACCCCGAAGTGAATTGTAAGCTGTCAGTTTCAAATTGAGCACCACCAGGCCCAAGTGGGCAAGGTGGATCCGTAGCAGAGAGCAAAGCAACCGAAGACCCGAGACAAGCAGAATCCCATGGCGGTTTGAGCATTGAAGAAAAGGACACAAGAACTTCATCATCTGGTGGCCAATCACGGATGTCCAGAGAACCAAGCGGCGGATCCGAAGCAAAGAGATCTCCAGTAGACCGACGGACGGTGGCTCCGGGCTCAACCAGGCCCCTGTCACCACCGCCCACGGCAACCAGAGACGCCGTAGCACTGGCCAGCAAGGAGCAACAAAGCACGGATGCCATCAATGCACACCGGAGAAAGCTCGGCGGAGTCCGGGGACGGTACATCGGAGTCAGACTGCCACCGGCCGCTGGCGATGCTCCCCCGTCAGAGTCATGCTCAAGAGTGCCGAAGCTAGGAGCCAGAAGCCACTCGCCGCCCGCCGTCAGAGTCATCGTCAGAGCCTTGGTCATTGTCAGAGCCCTCAGAGCCAATGTCAGAAGCCTCAATCCTCATGCCAGCAAACAGCGGAGCCGGTGCAGAGTCGCCGAGCTGGAGTGACGGGACAGAGCCAGGCAAGCCGAGAGAGCCAGGGATAACCACTGGCGGGTCATGAGCCGCAGGCACACCACCAGCCACGAGTGCAGAGGGATGCCGAACCGCAGGCGGTGGCGGAATCGAGCCCCGTGCACCCGAGTGGAATGTGGCCAGACCAAACTGAGCCATGCCATCCTCGTCAGCTGTCGCATCCTGAGCGGAAGCCGCCGCATCCTGAAAGTGCCGCAGAGATGTGGGCTCAGCCGGCACAAAAGAATGTGCCGACAGCTCGACCACCTCTGGGCGACCCTCCATCGTGCAGAGCGACTCGAAGGCGTGCTCATCCCCCGCGTCATAGAAACGCTGGAAACGAACAGCCAGGCAGTCAGTCTCATAGTTCTCAACTGCACCACAGTAGTGCCTGTAGTGGGCAGACTGAGGACCGCCGTTGGGGCATTCAGCATGCCAGTGTTTCAAACCACTTTGTGCACACTCCGCATTTCTGCAGTGAGGCACGAAGGCACCGCTCTTCTTGTCAAACGAGACAGGAGGAGCGGTGCCAAGTGGCTTACCAGCACGATGATGCTTAGCAGCAGAGCGGGTAAGGTGCTTGCCCGCAGGCGGTGCCCCTTCCCGCTTCTGCCGCTTTAGGTCACGAATGTCCTGCTGCATGCGCTCCAGCTGCTTCTGCAGACTGGACAACGCCGCAGCCAGGTCAGACGCGCCATCGCCGAATGACAGAGCAGAGACGCGGGTGTCAGAGACCTTCAGGCCGTGGCGGAACTGCTCCCGCACACGAGCCTGGATAGTCAGAAGAGACACTCCCTGCCGCTGGTCAGCCCGAGCCAGAGAATTAGCCAATTCACGATACAGTGCCGAGTTGCCGAGAGCCTTGAGAAACTGCCGCTTCACCGCGTCCTCTGGCAAGTTGTGGGAACGCTGAACGTCCCGCAACAGGCCATTGAACTCACGGATTTCACGGTCAGAATCTCCGCTGCTGGGGATGCGAACCGCCAGCAGCGACTCAAAAGAGTCAAAGGGCTCTGAGCGTTCCTGGAGCATGCGTACCACCTCAAGGGCAGCACGCTTGCCATCTCCAGGAACGTCAGACCCAGAGGCCTCAAGCCAGTCACGAGCAGGCGAGCCAGGGCGAGCCAGAAACGTCAGAGCCGAGAGCAGCAACTCGTTGCCCTCATGCCTAGCCGCAACAGTCATGTCAGTCAGGTCAAACAAAGAGGGGAGCAAGTGCCTGCGACTGCAGAAGAAACTGTGCCCGAAGCTCATGCATGATCTGTGAAAAAATGTCGACTGCGTCGGACTCCGTCCCAGCGAAGCGGTCTGATTTGTCTCCGAGAATTTTCGTGGCAACGATCTTCGCAACCTTTCTGTCAAAATTGTCGCGAGCAAGCTGTTGACACTTGTCGAGAACCTCCCTCGCAGCTGCGGTGGACGGAGCTGGCAGCTGCGGGGTGTGTGGTGTCGCAGCGTGCTGCGCACCCACATCATCAAAAATCGTCTCTAATCTACGGACGCGAGACCGCGTCATTCTATTTGCTGTGGTAACCATGATGGAGAGACAGCGGAAAGGTCGAGCTAACCAAGGGTGGTGGTACAAAATTATCACGGCGGCCAGATAACCCGTAGTAGTCTCAGCGCAACAGATCGAAATTCACAGGTCGTGAGCGGAAAATGAGAGTGGCCAAAACTCACAACGTGTGGAGCGTCCTCGCCAGGGCCAGTGGCGCACGATGCGGATCAACTCTCGCTGCGACGATGCTGCTGTAAAATAAAAACAATCCGTCACAAACTGATCTCCTGCGCAGCGAAGGCGAGCACAACGCGTGCCGCCATCACTGCCATGTCAAAAGGCCATACCGCGAGAAGAGTACACCACCACCCAAGTGGGCGCTCAACCCCTCCTACGTCCTACTTAGCCGAACATGGCAACAGCAAGGCGCTGCGCCATCATCAGAATCACCGGAAAGCCGGTGCGGGCCATAACCTGCGAGGAAGACAGATCCGCTGTCCGGCTAAGCTCGCTAAGCATCAAACTGATAATCACATAAACAGTGTCTGGCCGAGGCTTTATGCTCTCGGAAACCCAGACAGTGAAGCAAGACTGTACTACTGTACAGTACAGTGCTAGGATGTCACGGACACGATACGGAAGCAGGGTCAGGCTAGGGGCTAGTCAGAGCCCATAATAACTAAGCCTAAACCCGAAGTCCAGCACAGGGCAAGCCCTTGCTCCCAAATTCACTCCACACCTCCCACCTTATGTCCTTCGCAAGTGGGCACCTGCCCCTTGCCATCTACGTCGCGCTAGAGCCCGCCACAAGCGGTGAACTCGGTGGTACCGACCTGCCCACACCCGTGTGGGGGCTAACCGTCATAGAGATATCGTTCCCCAGCCCCTCCCCCAAATATGGCGGATCCACGGGGTTCCAAGCCCCCCCAGGGGTCGAGTGAACCTTTGGGACATGTTTTACATCATTTGTGATGCACATGCCGCTAGGATTCCCACTTCCAATCCGGAGCCGATATCTCTATGACGTTCGGGTTTTTGGCAGCCTTGGTACCATTCACACGTGACACCGAGGCCCTCAGATGTGTAAACTGGGATGAGTAGAGGGAGGCTCTACTCTTACCTGTCCAACCCCCCTCCCCTCCAGCTCGTTCTCCATCTCCGGTGCAGGCGCCGCCACCGACGTGGACCCTGTCTCTTGGAACGTGTTCAAGTGCAGTGCGGGCTTGCCCACGCCATCCTGAAATTCCCGTGACACGGTGAAGCCATCGTTGCCGAGAGATAATCATCGATGACCCCACAATCTGCCCATCTCCCTCGTTGTCCGCATCGAGTATGGGGATCTCCCTCGTTGTCTGCATCGAGTATGGAGATCAGGACACGGGCATGGGGTTTGTCACAACATCGAGTGCTCCGCGTGCTGCTGCTATGCACCCCGGAGGGTGCGGTGTCGTGTGGGGAGAAACATCCCTTCCCGAGCAGCAGGGGTTGCTGCCCCTGTTACTGCCGCACAGGGAAGCGTGAGGCTCTCCCAACGATCCCTCAACGAGCATCTTGGCGAAGACCACTGTGGTGTTGCTGAGAGACTACTACCGACAACGGGCGGAGTTCATGCTCAGCATTGGCGCGTCGGGAGGACGAGCCTGCGGGACCGCGGCGCCTTCAACGCGCTCTACACCCATCGATGACTTGAACACCCCATCCGATGGGTGAGCAGAGGGACATACGGTACTGGGGATGTGCCGCGAGGGAACTTCCGGTTTGAAGACTGCGATACGGAGGATAAAAAATTCCAGCGGATCCACATGAGTAGGGTGCGACTACTGTACCTCCATTCTCATTTGCCACTCGAAAGGCCCGCGTAGCCTGTCGCTCGCACGTGGGGCGGATGCAAATGCAGATCCCGGACAAATCGCTCCCTGCACCCGTGGAACACCGCTCAGGGGCGGGTTGCACCGAGGCCAGAGGACCGTGGTTCCTCGCCAAGCCCTGCAGCGACGCGTCTTACATGGTTCTACCTGTGCAAGTGGGCCGACTCCTACTCTAAATACATATAAAGCACTACAGTAAAGACCGGTATATAAGAAGCTCGGCTATAAGAAGCCAGCCGCTGGCTTTTTGCCCAAAAATTAAGAAGCCGGCTAAGAAGCCAGCCGCTGGAAAAAAAACGGATGGCGATAAAAAAATGCCATTTTAAGAAGCTATACCGCTGGAATTTCGAGAAGAGGCTACATTAAAATGATCGATTTAAGAAGCCGTATCATGAATATCGATCCAGTGAACTCGTTCTCAATTAATCGTATACAACGTATCGATATATATCTATATGTATATATGTATATCTATACTTCGAAGAATGCAACCATTATTAAGGTTCAATACACTTGAGAAGTTTTGGATGATCACAAGCACAATGCATATGCAGTACTGAAGGTACACAATAAGTATTCTCATTACGTATGCATCAAGGCATGGTATCGGTTGTGGGCGGTCTTATGCGTCCATAATTGCATTATGTATGATTGTACTATTACAGGCACTGTACAGTGTACATGACAATAGTTTCTAAGAAGAACCGAGTTTCTTGAAAGCTACCCACGAACCAAACTTATAGCTGTCTACCTCAGGCAAACCACCAACATAGTTCTCGTCTGTCAGCGTCGTCTGTGGATCCATCCTACAAGAGCTATGTGAGCTCCAAGAAATACACCTGAAATAAGAAGTCACCGCTGGGTCTACAAGTCTGTGTGTCGGTTTCTGGGTTTTAAAAGCCGAAATCAAGAACTTCGACGCTGGTCGACAGTCAGAAATTGGACCCCCAAGATTAGAAGCTGAGCGCTGGATCACGTTGGCGAATCTGGAATCAGAAAATTTTGCCGATTTAAGAAGCGGCACACGCTGGATTTGGATTTCCGATGGTCAGGATTTTGCCAAATTAAGAAACGTGCCCACGCTGGCAAAGGCAAATCCATGACCGTCGATTAAGAAGCCAGCCGCTGGCAAAATTTCCCCGGCTTCTTATATACCGGTCTTTACTGTAAATCCTAAATACCGTAAATATACTTGACATGCGAGCCTCAAGCATTGCGCACAAACAAAACGATCGGGTGTAAATTATATCTCAAACCTGCTCCAAGTCACGAAAAATAACCATTGAGTAATACACCCCTTCGTCGGTCGTTTGTTTCCCCGAATGCTGTACTACAACCCTAAAACTGACTAAGAAAACAACGCTGCCAGGGACACCCCTGACACAATGACTATCATTGAATTTTCCACGTTTTAAAAATTATCTAAATGAAGGTACTGTAAGGTAAAAGCATATTACCTGTTAACGCCGCTTGAGTGTGTGTCCATATTATGTACTGTTATGGGGTCCAAGGCGCGAGGCGCAATGGGGATTCATTTTCGAGCAACGAGGCTCTAACTTAGCCCATATCAAAGCGCCACTATTTGTAGTGACCAATGCCGCTTTTACTCAGCCCATATGGTATTAAAGCTTAGTATCTGCGATCACATTTTACCAGATAATTCAAAATAGGCCTTGGTATCACTGATCATTTATTAGGTAAAGGTGATACAAGTATTTTCACTTAGATCCTCTTACCCGTGAGCCTTATACACTGTATCTGACACCTTGAATACGTTTGCTCTCAGGGAAAGACGTGGGAACAGTGAATGCTTGGGTATCAGGTGCAAGGGGGTTATGGACTAGCCTTAGGCACGATGTTATGTCATTTTCTTGGATTCGGTAAATAAGGGTGATATTTAAAGAACTAGATTGGGGCACAAAGTATAGTATGTGAGCAATCAAATCGAATTTGATTGTCAACATAGAGCCTCTGAACAACCATATCAGGTTTGACTATCAGATTACGGCATGTGAGGGTGGGCAGGCGGATGCTCTCGAGAAGGGGCTGGGAGGGGTGCCTGGGACTGGGGGGCATGGGAACACGGCGTGACATTGGTTATTATGGGCGTTTAATGTAGGCAGCCATACAATACGCGACTTTCCCTTCCCGATGGTGCCTGCTGATCGGTTGCGTGTGGGGTTTTTTCACCGAATGCATGATGGAGACACGATAATGAACCCAGATGACGTTGAGGCATATACTAGTTATTGTTCATTGATCCACACTTGGTGCTTCAGTTGGTTCCCATGGAAAACGGGTGTGGCACAGACCATTAATGAACATTGCGGCACTCATTCCATGCGCGGATGGCTAGCGGGAGGGGTTGTATGCAGAGGCGCCGGAAGATTAACGGGTGCTCCGACGAGATGCGGCGCGGGTGGCTGGCAAAGGCGAGACCGTGGGGAGAGGCGGTAAAACATGCCGTGCTGGATGGTATAACCAAGCTGCTTGCTCCAGCGACGGAGGAGACGCTGCATCAGAGGCTGAAGCAGTTACATCCTACGGGGACGCTCGGAGAAGAGGTAGGAGGCTGGGCACCGTCAGGAGCTTCAAGATCAGGTGCTTGGATTGGGTGGGAACGAGGTTTTCCTTATTTGATGATGACGTCACACACAATGTGCCGTGCATGTCGGGATTGGGCATCTCCCAGTGGGACTTGGAGCACTCGTGGGCATTCCATGTCTCTGCTGGGCGAGAAGCTAGGGGCATTCATCAGTTGGAGGCAGCTTGCAGTGGGGAGTGCCCTTTACTCGGGCGCGCTCAACCGGATTTGGATCGCCCGGATTCAAATCCCATATTTTCCGCGACAAATGTGACATTCAATCCCACGCAGAACTCCTCAAAGTTTCAAGAACCTGGGCCGAAACGTATGCCACGTCAGTATCCACGCGTGCAATTATGGCTATTACCCTTCGGGTGGCTCAAGCCACCCTAACAGCGATTTAGGGTGGCTTAAGCCACCTTAACGTTTTCAATTATTGCGGGAGCTATCGGTACCGGAAACTAGATTTTTAAAGCTCAAAATGACGGCGACAATGTCTTCTTTTAGACACTATATGCACTATTCGGCAAGCCCAAGTTCCCGGTGAGCAATTTTGGGAAGTATCCAAGAGGGTGCAACATTTAGTGAATTTTGAGCAATTTTTCCGATTTTTGCATACCCATGCTACTTCAACCGAGATTTTGAGGGTCAAGATGACCTCGGATCAAACTTTTGGCAACACACTGCAGAAAGAGCAGCTCGAGATCTTGACATCATAGGTCTCCAAATTTTGAAAAGCGCCTTCGAGGAAGCCCCCGTGATGTCGCTAATTGGCTTAAGGTGGCTTAAGCCATCTTAAGGAAAATTGGGAAATACCCACCCTACTTCAACCGAGATTTTGAGGGTCAAGATGAACTCAGATCAAACTTTTGATAAGACATTGCAGAAAGAGCAGCTCAAGATCTTGACGACATAGGTCTCCAAATTTTGAAAGCACCGCCGAGGAAGCCCCAATGAGCCCTTCAAGTTAAGGTGGCTTAAGCCACCTTAAGCTGCGGGTAATAGGCAATTATGATGGAATATTTTGCATGAGAAGCATTTTCCGAACCAATGCTCACGCCGCGATTGGCATGACCTGGCAGTTGAAATCAGGCAATCTGTCTTTAATTTGAAATCAAAGTTATTACCATTATTGTTCCTGCAAATTCACAATGTCGCGAATTTTTATTTCTTTAAAACATACGAAGTCGGGGTTGTGTTTGTTGTCGCGGAGTCAAATTGAAATACTCCGTTTCTTGGTGTCGGCTTTTACAGAATCGTGAACGTTTTTGCAGTTTATGTCCGTTTTTGCAGTTCTTGACAGTGTCGACAACAAATATGCACGCCAAAGACAGAGGATAACGAGCATAACAAAAATTCAAGCACTTCATACGCACACGCATTTACGCAGGTACAAGAATATCATATATGCATATTTCTCTTTTGCTCGAATCCTCATTTGCCAAAGGCAGGCACTGCAATACATTTCATTAAAATGATTTTGTAAAGTGTTTAAAATGCATTTTGTGCTTTTACATGCTTTCTAAATTCATGTTTTTGATGAGATGTCCAGACTGTCTGTGCACGTCACCAAAAGGAAAGAGTCCTCTGGGTCGGGAGCGGTGGGAAGAGCAAAAGGAACAGAGTTGAACAGGCGTGTCGCTTCGTGGCTACTTGTACATCCTGTTTGTGTCACGGAGCTACATGTGTCATTCTGCTCTACTGCAGCAGGAGTCACGGATTCTGAAAGTCTGAAAACACAAAAATTCTGTTGCACTCCAATTTGAACATTTCAAATTATGTACTTCTATGATATGATATTTCTCGGTATGTTCCATGTACGTAACATGCGTTCCTACCGAGAAACGGTGTATCGCTAGCATCTATGAACATCATCGTTACGCAAAGCATCTTCAAGAGCATCTTCCCCATTACTAGAAGCGCTTTCTTGTGCTGCCTTTTTTGCGCTCGGCGTAAGCCTTTTGTAATCCTGGCTTAGCGTTAAGTTTCACAGAGGTCTTTGCGAACAGATCGTTGCCTTTGCGCTTTTCTTTAACGCACACAATCCAGCGCATGCCTCGAACACCCTCGAGCTCGTAGATGAGCTTTTCTTCTTGCTTTTTCGCCCACCACATTCTTCGAAGAGGCTAGGCACGGTCAGCAAGCCACATTTCAGGCACCAAAAACGCGCAAAAATCTTTGCAGTGTTCTGCAAAATACAAGATTGCCGCGTCACTCATTCCATCTGGAGGCGGTGCACAAATGTTATTTTGACCTAAAACTTTCCGGTTGTCGTTAACACTAAAGATGTTCATAGGGATTCAGCCCTTCACATTTGTTGCCTTAGTGTCGTTGTCCACTGAAATGAAGTTGAATTCACCCCTTCCGAAACGACTTTCTAGAATTGGTTTTAAGTTTTGATTTATCTCCGAACCCGCGGCAAACAAGTCGACAAATGTTCGGCGTTTGATCTTCTTCTCAGCCATGAAGTTCTTCGGATTGAAGCTGTCCACGAGTAAAGCCACTTGTTCTTTTGGAACAACATTGCGCTTTACTCGTGCGCTTTTATCCGCGTGAACATCATCAAACACTTTCTTAGTCCACGCTTTGTCGATCGGCTTGATGGCGGGGAGGAATTCAACCTCCACGCACTCATGAAAAGCGGACGGGTTATTCAAGAAACTCGCTTCATGAGCAACACGAGTTCGTCGTTGGGATCGCTGTTCCGCATGCAAAGCAAGCATCTCAGCGTCATTGAACTCTTCTTACTTAAACTTGCGCTTCGGCATATCGTACGTATCGCGGTTGGAAAGTTGCAAGTTGAAAAAAACACTCCCCACTGTTAAGAACTGCAAAAACGGACATAAATTGCAAAGACGGTCACGATTTTGCAAAAGCCGACACTGGAAAACTCTCCAGCGTGATTGACCTCACGCATCATTATGCCATGACACCATTCGGGTGTCATCGTCATCGTCATGGATTATGGGGTGGGGATGGGGTCTGATTCTGCGTGGCGATTTTATTGAAAGGAATTTTCGCGAATTAATTCCTCCGTTCAACACACCCTGAATGCACTTAAAATAATCATTTGTCCATGAGAAACATACCGATCGGTCGGATTAAATATCTGAGCGACAGTGTCGTTCGTGCGATGCGGTAGGTGAAGGCCTCGACGAAGACTTGCGCTACTCACCGTCCGAAACGCGGCTATCTGACGGGCGAAACGAATTTGCAGCGTATCGTATGATGAACGATGTGCAGCAGACGTGGCAGAAGATTTTGTTCCTCTCTCCGAACTCTCCAAGACAGCTTTGGGTCACGTTACAAGGGCCGTGTGGCGCCTATACGGCACTATTCTTTAGACGTGGAAATTAAATGCCCAATTAAACAAGTCATGGTGGCATGCACGTGGAAAGTAGTCAAATCAACACTGGTTCAATTTCCTTTTGAAAGTGGTAGCATTTGGGATTTAATACCCCGAAAACATCCTTCAAATGTGAATAAAAAACGCAGCGCTACAAGCGAGAAATGTTTAGCTACATCATCTATTAGGGCTTGGAAAGACCTTTCCAACGATACCCCATAACATTTCTCGGAGCGCGCGCTTGCTTTTATAATCCTGATAGTGTCGGATTTACATTGGGATTTAATCCCATTAAGTGCGTAATGTCGAAAAGAAAATCTGAATTTTTACGATGAAAATGTGACATTCGAATCCGGGCGATCCAAATCCGGTTGAGCGCGCCCGATTAGGGGTTGCATGGGTGGCTGGCATCAGTTGTGCAGTTGGTAGCGGCATTGCTGAAGAACAACCTCAGCGCCAATCTCGGCTCAGTCCCATTGCATGCCGGGAGGTTCTCCAGAAACTTGTGGCGAAGTTCGTTTTCAATCAGCACACAGAAGAGCTCAGGGGCCTATTTTGTGGGCAGCAGTACGACAACGAGCAGGGGCTCAAATTGGGATGGCAGGCAACGGAGGAGCGGATCTCGGGGACCAGATCGTACAAGCAGCCCTAGAGCGGCACCCATAGTGGGGCTGTTTCAAGGCCCAAGAATGTCTTGAATGGCGCGCGCCGTGTGGTGGTGTTGGCAAGCGAGCGGGATTTTTCAGAGCTGTGGGCATTAAAGGACATTTCCTGAGGGGTTGCGTGATTGTCTTTTGCCTACTTAGAGAATGCTTTGTTTATGGGTTCACTGATTGCAACAGCGGCGGTAAGACATATACCGAGGAGGCGGCAGCGATTGACCATTCCGCCGGTAAAGTCGGCAGCTCTCTCGCCTGAGGGGAATACCAGCTGCGTGCTTCATAGATGGGACACCAGCTGCAGGGGCATTGGAGGAGCTGGACTTTATTGACCTCTTGGGAGTGCCTGTGGAGAAGGTCGATGCTGTCGCAGCAGAAATACCGAAAAAGTAGTTATTTGTTATTTTGCCCCGCATCAACAAGGTCAGGAACACGTAGGCTCAGGGGCTTCTACTGCGCTTTGTCTGTGCCCACCGGAGGCCATGATTCTGACAACGAGGTGTGCCCCCAGAGATGATGCGGGAGGTGACGGGGGAACATGCCAAGCAGTGACGGAGCTGCAGTAGACGTTTGTGTTGCCTGAGTGTGGATTGGCAACTGGCTTCACATCCCTACGAGTTTGCCCCCTTCCGACGGTCCACAGGGGATGGGCCTGAGCAAGGTGACAAGCGTGAGTAGCGCAGCCTGGCTGGGTGGGTTCGCACACTGTTGTTCCACACGTAGGAATAGTGTGGCGAACCGGAACAGTTGCAGTGCAAGTGTGGAGCGCATCACTCAAGACCGTAGCTTCCTCACAGGATGCCCAGCGCAAGGCCTTCACTCTTATAGAGTTGGTCTTGGGGACAGTGGGTTGCAAGCGCAGTTCGATGGTGGGCACTCAAGTTCTGAAGGAAATAATACAATGTATCATTCTCAGCCTCTTGGGACAGCCCTTGGTAACAATGGGCGTATTGTAGGTGGACAAGCTCTCTCGAGATTAGGCTTTGGGACAAGCGGGGAGCAGAATGGTGGTTCTGAGTGCAGGCTTGGTGGTGGGGAGGTGGCTTGGGCATCAGCTTGGGGGATGGAGGTCAACCGGCTTCAGAGGCATAGCATCAGTATGCAGGCAGTGCAGTCGCAGAGGCACTCAGGTGGCTCAGGGAGGCTTAGGGGGTCCCGTTCTTCACTTGTAGCAAGCTCCGAAAAATCCGGAGGTGTGTCCCGAAGTGTGTGCTTAATCCTTTGATCCTCGGTGTGGGTACATGGTACAACCGATCGTGTGTGGCTATTTGATGGAAAGGAATTAGTCCAAGGATAAGGAACACGCACAGTGGGGTGAGAAAACGAAGACAGCCCGGGGAAAGCACCCCGGGTGCTGGATGAAGAATATCAAGGTCTCTCTTACGCTTGGTCGACTTTACACAAAACTTCAGAATTTCTAGAGAGTGAGATATAGGTGGTTTAAGTATGCTCTTAAGTATGATTAAGTATGGGAGGCGACTGAGCGGTATCGACCATAACTTTTCGATACCGTGGTCAATTTGATACCTGAAGTGCGCAATATGTTTAGATTGCTTTGGACGACCTATTTATCGAATAAAAATATTTTTGAAACTTTTGTGTAAAGTCGACCAAGCGTAAGAGAGACCTTGATATATGCAAAAGAAAAGCGCAACGTAGTACTACATGCTGAGCGATGGAGAGGATGAGCACCGCCCGTCGACCGCATTCAGCATATATCGGAACACCTGCTCGGTGCTCCATCACTCATACCATGCAACACGCACACCATCATGATGCAAAGTTCAAGCATGAATCCCGCGGTGAGGATTTTGCCCACACCCTTTGCTGATACTTATATTTCTATGGGATCCTCAGATCCCGAAGACCCTCACTACACCCAGGATCTATCCACTTGGTCGCACATGGACCTAGCATGAAAGATGCTTGACCGCCGCCGCACACACCACACACCACATAACATCTCTGATAGGTATATTTCTCCAGGCAATGCGCATCTGACTGCCAATACTAGAGCAAAGATGTGTTAGTCAAAATAAAACGATTCCACAAGCACTCGTTTCCTCTCGCACAACAGATAGCAGTACACACACCTCCACACAATTCTTTTCACATTTTTGGGTTTCAACGATATTATTCTCTAGTGTTCGGACAATGATTCTTGTAACAATCGGGCACCTTGGTTGGATCCATTGACTGCTTCTTTTGTGCTCGAGGCATGAAAGCCACAGCGATGCATACAACCATATTACATCACCATCACTACTTCAGCGCATCATGTTGAGATTGTAGATAGGAGATACATTGCACGCGTGCTTTTCACATGGACGAATATTGATGTTCAGTTCAGCCTGATCGCTTGTGTCATATTTGATATTTGACATGCGCCTGTGTCATACTTGATATCTGACATGCGCCTGTGCCATACTTGATATCTGACATGCGCCTGTGTCATACTTGATATTTGACATGTGCCTGTGTCATACTTGATTTTCAAAAAGAGCAGGTTGAGAGGCAGCATCCCACTTCACAGGCGCTCAGCACGAATTCCCACCGCCTGCTCGATGCCAGCTTTTCATGCATTTCTGATATTGGCGATGACAATGTGCAAACATGAAGGTGCTGCCTGTAAAACTCTATCCTTGCCGAACTCCGCGTCACGGTCTTGAAGCTGATTACTTCGCCGAACCAAACGCCAATCCCTGTGCGTGGAAAGCAGCGCAAAGATTCAGAGCGATGTGATTTGGGGACAACTGCCCAATCACTCTGCGAAACAAACGTGGTGCACAGCTGATGAAATCGAATGGATTATAGCTCAGCCGCATAACAACTTCCGCCCAATCAGAATCCGAGATTGCTGGAAGGCCTTAGGATGCCACAGGTGAGTGAGGTGGTAAAAGCTTGGAGATACAATTTAGGCGCTTCAGCGCCGTCTAAAACTGCTGTTTGCATCGCCCTAACTGCACCTCAGGGCTATGAAACACTTTCATTGGTCAGCATTGCCATCACTTCTCAGTCGTGAAGTCATTATAAATATTGATATAATCTCGATATGACAAATTTGGCATTCCTATTGGCACTTACTTTCAATACAACCAATTATTGGTACGCATAGCGTCACACATTCATTTAGGAGAGAATCGTGTCGCAAAAACGCGTTTACCATGAAAACTTCAGAGCTCCGAAATAAGTTGTTTGCAAACACAAATCTAGCAGCTACTGTTATCGGCAATGCATTGATTCATTGGTTACCACTCTCAAATGCGATGCCATACAGCTCTGCCTTGCCCAGCCCGTCTCGTGTACACCCCCCTGTGTGGCCGAAGCTGATCTTTGACAGCCGGCATGCATGTGCGCCCAGCGTGTTCCTGCCTCCTGGCTTGTTATTGGGAACTCAACTTTGCACGATTTCCTTCCTATTGGCCTTATGCCATGACACGTAAGATGACGCTGGGATATCGTATGCCCCATGATGTGTGGGGCATCTCTATGCGTTCATTATGCAATATGTCGATGTGCCCGATCAGGAATGGCCAAGCACCACACGCTGCGAGCGCGCCTTGTGCAGGGCAGCTGTGAACCCTGGCTCCCCAGCTCAAAATTTGATCGCTTTTTACTGATTCCCGAAAGGTTAATCGTGGAGGTCAGAAGTTTTCAAACAGTTTTCGCGAGCAGAATTTCTGATGAGCTTGCGGCAGTTCAGTGAGCAGTCTCAGGAGAATGCTGATGATCGAGCTCGGGCATGTAACGGTAAGTGAGAGGCTCACTGACTGCAAATGACCGAGGAGTTTTTTCTGAGGCTCGCTGACTGCAAATGACTGAGGAGTTTTTTCTGAGGCTCGCTGACTGCAAATGACTGAGGAGTTTTTTCTGAGGCGGTTGACGAGCTGCAAAGTGCCCGGCGCGGTTGACGAGCTGCGAAGTGCCCGGCGCAAAGCCACGGAGGCCGCAGCATCTCCAAAACACGCGTTCACAGAAATTTTGCGGCGGCACGGTTCTGGTGTAGTAAATTGCAAATCATCTTCATGCAGTTCTTATTCATTGCTAGGCAGCTTGCATGGCCCATAGCCTCAATGGCTGACGTGCCCGATTGAATGACGCCGTGGCCCCGACTCACAAGACATGCTCGCGAAGCTTTGATGACGCTTCAGCGACCTGCAAGATGCCGACTCATCAGACCATACTCGGTGTGCATTCGCCGATCTGACTGCTCACAGCGGTCACCACCATGCTGCAGCTCTGAGCAAGTCGGCGCAATGATGCGGCAGCCCTGCCGGCAAACCAGACCCTCGTGGAAGAGAGAGAGCCTCCACCATCGAGGAAGGCGTAGACTCACCACCTCGGTGCTGGACGACTTTGACACCGACAAGGGCAAGGGCAAGGGCTGCCATGGTCACGACGGCCAAGCAATGTTCCGGTATTCATCCCGTTTGTTGGCCGCCATCACTTCTTACCCAAAGTCGGCTGTACAAGCCGTGCAGGCACGGCTCTTGGAATAACTCCGATCGTCCAGATCGCACCGGTTTCCTGGCTCTCATTGAGGTGGATTTGGTCCCCAGGTGCTACGTGCATTCGTGATGCTGCCGAGAGGCAGCTTCTGAGCAGAGATGCCCAGATCGATCGGTGATAATAACATCAGTAGAAACACATTCCACAGATGTGTGCGTTCAGTTCAACGCGGAGCATACCTTTGACACGGAGACAACCCGGTCGAGCCCTAGTGACAATGTGCTGGAGAAAGTGCCGGCTCTACGTTTAGTAGGAGGAGCCGGCATATGCAGGCAGGTGCACAACCCGGAGTCCGACCCAACGTTGGATTCAGCTCTCATGCTTCCCCTCGAAAAAGAACGGCGCATCATGTTTGTGTGGAGAACTGCTATGCTATTTCCTGGGCCGGCTCCCGCATTCCCGCAGCCATGAAGATGGCGGGCACTAGGGTTGGCAAGCAGTTTGAACCCGAGAACTCCAACCTGACTGGACATGAAGGCTCCCATCTTTACCGACCCGGCCTTGACCTAGCCTCCCTCGCCAGAAGATGAGCCGATGAAGGCTGTGGATCAGCGGCAGGTGCTACTGGGCAGCACGAGCCGCCAGATGGCAAAGCTCAACACCGAGATGATCACCACGTTCACAGCGAATGAGAGGTCCAGCTCAACGGCCACATACTGCCGGTCTATATTGACAGTCGTGATGCTTCTCCGTCATTATAATGGGAACGCACCAGGAGGTTGGCGAGGGGCTGCTCCACGAACATCCAGAACAGCAGCGCGATCCCCATCGTCCATATACAGACTGCCGTGTACGTGGAGGCATACCATGCGTCCGAGTATTCGATGAAATAGTTGGTACTGCAGTAGTAGGTTGTCAGAATGCCAACGTGAACCAGGTAGCCCACATACGTGAGCTTGCCCGTGGGCTGCCAGCCGGTCCATCCCAAGAAACCATTCAACCAAGAACCTGCGAACGGCAGAGCTCAACCCGCCACACCATCTCCGGGTGTTATGGGTTGCCTCACCATATTCTACAGAACATGACATAGCTTTAAATAACATAACATAACGTTCCTTTTCATCATGATATAGATTTGTGTACGCGTGCGTGCGTATCCTTGGACCGATTTCGTTGGCACCAGGAAGCCGAAGAATGCCGGCTGCTCTACGTACCCTCATCCGGGATCAAAGGATTCAGCGCACACCAGGGTGTATGTCTGCGCGTGTATGCGGATTTGCCATACTAGATTCCTAGCGCGAGGAAGCCGGGTTTTCACATGTGCGGCATCCGGTAAATCACCAAACGCGGCTTCAGTGGTGCTGAGCCTGATGTGTGAGGCGGAGGCGCCTTCAGGCAAGCGCATGTTCGGCGGGGAGCTTCACGCACGGATGGCATGGCTGGGCAGGCCGCGCGTTGCCATGTGCATCATTCGCTATCTGAAGTCATGAAGAAGTGAACTATGGATACATCAACGTCGATGTACTGATCCATTTGGGATGCAAGTTACGCACCGTGGCCTTTAGCCAGCATGAGGCTCATGCCGCCGACGCCGACGCCCCAAAACAGCCGACTGGGCGAGGTGCATCCACAGCCCATGCAAGCCACGCACACCACGATTACCACTCTGAGCCCTCTGGCAAACACCGCAATAATCAAACAACAACCCTGGCTTACCACAGCGCACTTACCACAGCGACGTGCAGCAATGGGGGTCAGTCTGGAGAGACGATTCGGCAAGGCCGCACGATGGAGAAATGCTTGCTCGCACGCAATGCGCCAAAGATCAACGCGTGTGGAGAAGAACGGGTTGGATGGGTGAGAGTAGACTGAGTGGGGGTTGAACGAGGGGACTAGGGAGGGGGGACGAATGGAACCCGGGTGCTTGGCGCCCCCGTCGCATTTCCCGCACAATGCTCCCATCCACCTCCAACCCACCGCTCTCCAATCACTTCATCCGCGCATAAATCCACCAATCCTACGATATCCACCCCACCATCCTCGGGATGCCTCGCGCAGCCTTGTTCAGCGGTTTGTGCGGCCCACGCATGCGCTGAACACCGCTTTCTTTTTTTCCTGGTTCCAGCTTATTCTGGGAAGAGAAGCTGCCTTCTTGCGGGAGTGCGGCCCCTTTCTTGTGGGGACCTACTGAAGTCTTGGCGACTCTTGTGAGGACTCTTTGGAGTGCGGCTAGCTGGCGCGGGGACCTGCTGCGGGGGTGCACTGCTGCTGACGGGGACCAGATCTACCGATTCTTTTCAGCGGAGTAATGCGACTTAACACCTGCAGGTCATCTGGCATGCAAGCGATGCCGCTTTATCAAAACTTGCATGCGGCCCCGATCTGCTTGGTATGAAAACGGCGATGCGCAGGGTTTCTTGGGGCCTGCTGATCGCATGCAATGAGAAGATTCCCAGCACTTTTTTCCTGCCTGCTTCGGTATCGGGTCATCCACAGACGCAGGCAACCAGCTGATGCGCATACGTCAGCAACCAGCTGATGCGCATACGTCAGCAACCAGCTGATGCGCATACATCAGCAACCAGCTGATGCGCATACGTCAGCAATCAGCTGATGCGCATACGTCAGCAACCAGCTGATGCGCATACGTCAGCAACCAGCTGATGCGCATACGTCAGCAACCAGCTGATGCGCATACGTCAGCAACCAGCTGATGCGCATACGCCAGCAACCAGCTGATGCGCATACGCCAGCAACCAGCTGATGCGCATACGTCAGCAACCAGCTGATGCGCGTTTGACAGCCGCGTATACCCTTACAAGGCGACTGACCAGACCATATCCTCACTCAATTCATCGTCGAGGAATCAATCTGAACAACGAGCGGTCCGCATCAATGGCATGCTGCGAAACACTTTTAACGGAAGCGGCGCGCTTTGATACGCTTAGGCTCACAGGAAGGGAGGCTGGCGTACCCGAGGCTTCCATACAACATACGTGCAGTCAGGCTCCAGGGACTTTCGCAGTAGGCCATATTCAAGTTAGAGCTGAACTCCGCGCACTCGTACAAGCCATCTGCACAAGTACCCTTTAGGCTTCACCAACTCCACCTCAGCGCCTGACTCTGCACACTCGCTCAAGCCGTCTGCACAAGTATGTTCACCTTCCTTGGTGGCAACAAAGATGCCACCTCTGCACACGCCGTGTTTTGAGCGCATTCCATCTGCCTGGTCATGCTGTCATCTCTGACCGGTCATACTGTCAGCTGTATGCGCTCAATTGTATGCAACATGTCAGATGACGTGCCAGCTTCCTGAAAACGCTGATGTCAAGCCCATGCTCACGCATATTGCCACCTTTCTCAAATGCGGGCACTGGCCGCGTGGAGAGCCAAGATGCTGACGGGCCTGCAGCTGCCTCTGCCTGGAACCCGTTGTAGGTTGGACAGATCTAATCTAATTTAGGAATCTCTGAATTAGATTCTTCCCGGCTTCACAGATCTGCCCGCTTTCTCGGACACAGATCCGACGTCAAGGAACACGCCTCGCCGCCTCTTTGATCCCAGCATGGCCTTCGCAATGATTGTAGAGGGTTCCCGGAAGTCGACAGCACACCGCACAAACCCTGGACCCACGCCAAGACAGCGCGGGCGGCGGTTCAAATGAAATCATACAGCCTTGCATGGGACGACCAATCACTCGCTGGGGACCAATCACGCGCTGGGGACCAATCACGCGTTGGGGACCAATCATT
>LGRX02011498.1:0-10823 GCA_001247695.2 Cymbomonas tetramitiformis
TCGTATGTCCACCCTATGTCCACCCTACGTTCATGGTATGGAAGGTATTGAACACCTTCCATAGGGATGTCATTGGGCGGACCGCCCTATGGAACACATCGTATTGTTTCCATGCCTATGCCCACCCTACGCCCACCCTATGACCACCTCATGATCACCCTATGCCTAGCAAATGAAAAGTTAAAAAGGAAGCAACGGTTCCAAGTAGTCATGCGTGCTGGTATGGATGGTGTGTTGTGGGCCAGTATTAAACAACCACGGGGTCGACATGCCACCATGTCCTTGCACCGTGTGCCGACTACAAGTTGAAAAACCTCTTCGAACGATACAACGACATACGAAGCTATACAAGAGATGGCAAGGAGCGGTATACATGGGGAAAGTAGTAGTGAAGACGATACTTCAAGTGATGACGGGGGTGACCGTAATGGTGGTGATGGTGGTTCCCTTGGAGGTGATGATGACATGGAAGATGCCAATGCAGAAGCGGACGAAATTCTCCAGGATCATTTGAGAAAGCTGGAAGAACATTGTGCCCGTCTCCTAATTCCTGCTGCCAACGATGAGGATATGGATAACCATGAGGTACCCCTCTTTCTGTATTTCCCAAGGGTGGGCGTACGTATGCCAACAGGTGGGCATAGGTTGGGAAATCGTTGAACGTTTCCATAGGGTGGGAACAGGCATTCCCAGAGGCGGGTATAGGTAGAGCGCTGGGTAAGTATGCCTATGGAAAGCATTGGACGTTTCCAGTGGGTGGGCATAGGGCGAGCATTGGGCGGGCATAGGTTGGGAAAACATGGAATGTTTCCATAGGGTGGGCCTGAGCATTCCCAAGGGCGGGTATAGGTGGTTCACTGGGTAGGCATGCCTATGGAAAGCATTGGATGTTTCCATAGGGTCGGCATAGGGTGGGCATATGACGGGCATAGGGTGGACATGCGGAGGGAAATGCCTTTTTTTATTTTGCAGTTCCTGTAAAGTTGGGGATGCCTCTCGTGATTTCACGGGTCGTTGATCACGTCTATGCCGAGAAGGTTTCAACAATGCATCGTCTTGTCATTGATCTGCTGGAAACGAAATCCGAGCACAATGCTACCCAATCCATGTTTGATCAAATCTTCAATCTCATGCGGCAAACGGTGATTGGCAACGTTGACATCATCGGCAATCAGAGACGAAATGGTTTCCCGACCTCCTTCAAACAAGCTTTGTCTATGTGGAAGGATTTTGCCCTGCCGTACCATACCGCCGACGTTTGCAGGAATGAATGCATGATCTTCACTCCGGGCCGGCATGACGACCTTACCCATTGCCTCCATTGCCACAAACTTCGGTGTCACCCCAGCTCTCGACGTAACGGACGGCTTATTCCGGGAAAGCCGTACAAGGTATTTAGGTTTTGGCGCTTGGACGAACTCCTGCCGATGCTATATTTGATACCAGAGATGGCCGAGCTCTTGGTATCATGGAAGATAACTACACCCGCGGAGAACGACGATCTGCCGGTTGTGACTACGTTTCATCGTAAGTGTATCCCTCCCACATGCTCACCCTATGCCCACCCTATAACATCCCTATGATCACCCTATGTCCACGCTATAACATCCCTATGATCACCCTATGTCCACCCTATGCTCACCCTATGCCCAATTCACAATTGCCTTGCATCCTATGTTGACCCTATGCCCACCCTATAGCCGCCCTATGTCCACCCTGTGCCCACCCTATGCTCACCCTTTGGAAAGTATGTGTTGCAAGTACGGCGAGCTTCTGAAAATTTATAGCATCCCGATTGGCAGGAAACAATTTGTTTTCCTCAAAGTAAGATGGTTTCCATTGAAGGCAGCATTTCAAGATACCGTGGCGAACAATATGATGTTGAGGTCGGACTTGCCATGGGACCTTTCCGAGGTTTTCATCCAAGCATTTGAGATTGAGTGCTTGGTGTGCATTGTACCCATTCCATGGAACTTTGACCGGTTCATCACGACCAAGAGAATTCCAGCTGGACGACCCGATGCAAATGGGTTGGTATATTATCTCGGCGAGCACAAACTCGGTTTCAATGATCCACCATGGAGATATGATAAAGACAAGATGATGCTCATACTAGATAGGCATGTAGATTTTGTGGGCGACTTACATGACGAATAACTTGTTCATTTCATAGATGGAATTATTATGTATATTAATATGTATATATGTAGTAAAAGCCCTATGGAAAGCCTGGATATATCATGAATCATCACCCTATGCTCACCCTATGAAACCTGAATGGTTATACCTATGGAAACCCTTTCACAGGTACGGTATCCCTTGGGAAACATGTTTCCATACGGATGATATACCTACGGAAGACCTTTCCACTGGGTGGCTCACCCCTGGGAAAGCTCATTCCATAGGCTGGCTATACCTATGGAACTCGGTTCCATACGTACGGTATACGTGTGGAAACGTATTCCATATGGATACTATAGGTATCGACTTTGCCACCTGTATCAGGAGTATACCTACGGCATGCTCACCCTGTGTTATCCCTATAGCTAACCCTATGGAAACCCCTATGGAATTACGTCTTTATTGACCGAGAATACGCAGAATGAATTGTATATTTCCATAGGTATACTATCCCTATGGGGGCCCTATGGAAAGCCCTATGGAATTACGTTGATATTCCCGAGAATACGCAGACTCGCAGAGTGAATTATACGTTTCCATAGGCCTACCATACCTATGGCATCCCTATGGAAGGCCCTATGGAATTACGACTTTATTCCCGAGAATACGCAGGGCGAATTGTACATTTCCATAGGTGTACTATCGCTATGCCCGCCCTATGGAAAACCTTGTGGAAAACTCATAGTATACGCTAAGTTTCCATAGGTGCGCTATCCGTACGCCCGCCCTACGCCCGCCCTTGGACATGCATATGGAAAGCGTATGGGAAAGTTATATTTTCCATAGGGCTTTCCATCGGCCCCCTATGCCTATAGCCGCCCTATGGAAGGGTTTACATTTTCCATAGGGTTTTCCATAGTCCTGGTTATGCCTATAGTCGTCCTATGGAAATGTTTACTTTTCCATAGGGTGATTATACGGCCTTCCATGCCTATGGAACGTCCTTTTCCATAGGCATACAGCCCTATAGAAACCCTATGGAAACTCCAAAAGGGGGTATCCCTATGGAAATACCCTATGGAAAACTTTCCAAGCCTTTGGAAAATATTTCGGGATTTTCCCGAGCGTTCCCAAGGGCGGGCATAGGGAGGGCACAGGGATGACATGCCTATGGAAAGCTTTCCCAAGGGTTGCAGATCTGTAGGGTATCCTGGCTCTGCCGCAACTCCCGCTCAGCCTCTATGGCCCAAGTCAGGAGTTCGTGGCGGCCTTTACTGGCCGTCCGGCTCAGAGTCAGGACCGAAGCGCCTTTCCTCTCGGCTATAAGGAAGACCTTCCTCCTTATCTCCGGTATCAATCCCGTAAGGAATATCTCCAGCAGCTCCTCTTCCGGCACCGGAGAGGTGAGCTCGTGGGCAGCCAGCATGCTCACGATGTCGTGAGCAAGGTGCACCCCGTCCCAGAACTCGCGGACCGTGCGAGTCTGTCTGTCCTGACTTTGACGCACGCGACGCAGGAACGGACCGATCGACGCCATTTCCCCCTTGTCGGGCATCACCAGTTGCGCCAAGGGAACCACTATGACGTCCAGGGTGAGGTTCTTACCTTCCCGAGCCTCCGTCAACACCGAAGAAAGCTCGCGGTACTCGGAGCTGAGTTTGCCGAAGCAGTGTCTGGCCACTTCTGACAGCAGGGAGTGGTCCGACAACACCTTCTCCTCACCCCCGCTCTCTAGTGGTCCCAGACGCGCCATCTCCATGGCGTAGCGCACCGGCTCCAGTTCCCGAACCTCCCTGACCTGCCGAACAAATCGGAGGAGCCGACCAAAGACGTGGGACGACCCCTCCACCTCTGTGTGGTATTTGTCCACTGCCTTCTCCATAGCTCTGGTGGCCTCCTTGAGAGCGTGCTGCTCGTCCTTACGACTGTAATGGCTCCGGGGCTCCCTGTAACGAGAGGAAGACGAGAAGGTGAACTGGCTGTCGCCATCCCCGTCTTCGCCATCGCCGCCAGGGTCCTCGTCCGGACTCCCCGGGCCTCCCGGCCCTCCAGGGTCACCGCTCCCCGAGCCACCAGGACCACCATGACTGCCGGCACCGGGCATCTCCGAAAGCTCGTTTGGCTCCGAGTGCTCCAGTTGAGGGACCATCCCCCCCCCGTCTCCCGGTGTGTCTGCCGCCTTAGGAAGCGGAGGTGGCATCACAGCCGGAAAGTGGTCGAAAGCACCGGGCCACACGTCCGCGGCGCAAAACCCACACACCGGCAGGTACACCTTTTTCATGAACGCCACCACACTTCTCTTAGCGCTTGCCTGACACGCCCACATACGCACCGGGCTCTCCTCGTGCCCGCACCCACAGCGAGCGCAGCTCTCTGCGACGGACGCCAAGGCCGTCGTGAGACTGTGAATCACCTGGGCCCCGAGGACCCTGTCCTCGTCCGAGAACTTTGCCTTCGGGCACTGCCTGATCTGGTTGGTAGGGTGTAAGCACCCGGCGACCTGACCAAGGGCGCGATACCTACGAGCAGCGTCGTAAAACAGGCGCTGGGCTTCGATCCCCGAGTTGGCATACCCGACCACGTGTTTCCGGAGGGCGTCGCAGACCTGTATAGGAAGGGAAATAAAGTCCCATGAGTGCGGTGGAGACGCGGTCACGTCCGCGCGCGACTCCTCCGGAGGGCTTTGAACGTCCCGGTTCTCGACGTCACAGGTGACGACGGAAGCCGGCTCTACCAGCTCATGTCCCTCTCGGGAGATGGGCGTCTCCTGAACCGGACTCGACGCTGCCGTTGAGGGCCCCCGAGCGTCTGACTCCACGGGCCCTGGGGGCGAGGCCTGAACCAGGGCGAGCCTTTGGACTTGTGACTCTATGACCGCCTGCAGCCTCTCCTCCAGCTGGGCCTCAGCTGCCGCTCGCCGCTCCTCGGCGGCTACCTGCTGAGCGACGCTCTCGTCGACAGCCAACTGCCGGGCAGTCTCCCGGGCTTCTGCGGCCAGCCGGTCTGCAGCCCAGCGCTCTTCGACAGCGCGTCGCTCGGAGACCCTGCGTTCCTCGGCAGCGCGCTGATCGGAGATCCTGCGCTCCTCGGCAGCTCTTTGACTCTCTTGGAGTTGCCGAGACAGCTGTTCCAGGCGAGCCTCGGCAGCTGCCTCCCGAGCTTGCGACTCCTTCTGCCAGGCTTCCTTCAGCTCTCGCAGGTCCTGACTGTTCCTGCTCGAAGTGGACTCCGGGGACGACGACGTGTTCCCCGAGGAAGTCGGACCGGGGTGCGGGGCCGATGGTGCTCGACTGGGCTTCCGGGTGCGAGGCACCGGGCGACTGGGGCCGCTCGGCTTAGGCGCCTGAGTCCTGGGCCTCGGACGTTCCGCGGGATGCTCTTCCTCCGATGAGGACGAGAGGGGAGCAAACCGGTTCGACCAGTTCCCACCGGGGGCGGCGGAACTCGGAGGTGCTGCACCTGACTTCCTAAGACCCCTGTGTGACTTCCGGGTGCGGCCGCTCATTCTGACGGCCGCGACGACCGCTCTCCTTACCTCCTGGAGGTCCGCCCCTTGGCGTACCAGCTCCCCTGGTCTGCCGGCGTTGATGGCAAAGACAGAGAATCTACACCTCCCAAGGGAGTTGTGAGGGTCCTCGCGCTTTTGCTGCATCAACACCCTGGACTCGGAGACTGACTGCTGGTGGATCTCCAGGCGATAAGCGCCGTCCTCGGAGAGCCCATAGTCCTTGAGCTGGAACCACATTAGCCCTGACAGCGGGTGGTCTTTCCCCAGGCGCTTTAGGCCTCGACGGATGTCCTGCCACATAGACTCCTCGTCGGAATCCGAGCAAGAGCTGACACCGGATGAGGTTCCCGCCTTCCTTACCGGACGGCGGGCACTCGTTCCCTGGGACGAGTCCGAGCTGACTGGGGTCGTCCTGGGGAGCTGGCGCCACTCGCGAAGACACCTCCTGCCCATCTGGGTCATCCGGTGTCTCCGGGCTCCAACCCACCAGGTGCTCCTCTCCTTGGCGAGCATCGTCTGCTGGTGCCATGCCATGAAGACAGCTCCAGCTTGACGTCTGCCTCTGCGCCACAGACCCTGTGTCTGGACGCCATGCTGGCGCCATGCCGCGAAAGCGGACTCGACTCGGCGCCGACTGCCTCTGTCAAACAGGCCCTGAAGTTGGGCGACCTGCTGGGTGACGTCATTCCACGCTTGGAATGCCAGGCGCTGGAGCTCGCGCTGATGCGCTGACTGGTCCGTCCTGGCCCTCCATGCGACCCACGCAAGCCGCCGCGCTGTTGCGCGCTGACGAGATGGCAGGGAGACTCTCGCACGTCGTTGCGCTGAATTCAGCGCCCAGGTGCTCCATTGACGGAGGGCCAATGCGAGCATGGACTGGCGTCGCTCTCCTCGCCAAGCCGGATTGGGCTGGATGCGAGACTCGCGCCCCCGTGACTGGACGACGTCTAGCTGCTCTGGGCGCCGGACATCATCAGACTCCCCTTCTGCCGGGGGACTCCAGTCACTGGCTCGGTAAACCTCAAAGCGCCCTGAGGCACTGATGAGATTCCCTTGCTCGCTCCCCACGAGGGAAGAGAGGGAGGATGCTGCCGGTCCCGACGTCGGTTCCTGACGGACGACCCTACTACTCGCACTCCTGCTGGACGCAGGGAGTGGGGAGAAGGGAGCTGCCGAGGGGTTCAACCCCTTAGCAGAGCGGTCCGAGTCCGACCCGGAGCCGGCGCCTGCCGCCGGCGGTGCCGGAGCCTCGGGCGACGCACGCTGCCGGCGCGCCGGCTGCCGTAGCGCCGAGCTCAATGCGAGCTCGGACACTGGCTCAGCTCCACTGACCCTCGCTGGTGAAGGGGCTTTTGGTGGCGAGGCCCTACGGGGCCCACCAGACAACCCTGGAGGGGCTCTCAGGGGCGTGCGCGCCGGTGTAACCTCGAGGGCTTCACCGCCGTATTGGCGCGCAAGCGCGCGCCGCACTCCCCCCCCCTCTCACGGGAGCGCCAATCCCGGCTGTCTGACCCGCCAGCTGCGCCCCAGAACTCCCCAGAGCCTGGGCCAACCGACAGGCCTGCAGCGCGAGACCCCGACCGACCGGACCCCACGGCTGAGCCGGGGGCGGCGCCGGCCCGACCCCCCCCACGCCGGCCCGACCGACCGAGGCATTCCTCTTCATCTGAATACATGGGCATAGTATGCGTGCTATGCGTGAGACCTAATTTAGCTAAAGCCGAAAGTGTACACGACACACGTGGCAACTAGCACCCGCCGATCTAGAAATTTACCACTTGCGCCCGAGCACAAGTGGCTACACCGGCCGAGGCGCGGAGATTTCCGGAAAGGAAGATCCTAGAAAGCTAAAGCCCCATGGGGGACATCAAACGTTGCACGCTCGCAATTTAACCAATCGAAAAGCGGTTGGTGTGGCAACTAGTACCCGATCCTAGGAATACGCCACTTGCGCGCGAGCACAAGTAAGCACACCGGCCGAAGCGCGGAGATTCCCGAATAGGGGGGACTAGAAGGCCAAATTAAAGGTAGGGGAAATCCCGAACCAACCCCGAATTTCAGCAAAGGCTTACGCAAAATTGAAAAATTTGCGCAGCGCTTCCGCCGCGAAGGGCCGGAATTGCCGAAAAACGGAGGCGATTTGGTTTCCCCGCACCTGCGAGCCCAAAAGCACGGATATGCGTGCTATGCGTGTATGCGTGCTAGGACTAAGGCAACGCGCGCACCTTAAAAGATTGTCGTCGAGCTAGATTTCTCCACACCGACGCGGCTCCAAGCAACCTGGAACCCTCAATCCCACACACCACCGCGCAACAAGAACGAGAGCACAGGCATTCTCGATTTCGTAGTGCAAGTACTCGCTAACTAATCGCACAAGGCGGGGCGGGTTGATCAGAATTTGCGCAAGAAAGACAAGGAAGCAACGTGAAAACACGAACTAATTACCATTTTGTAGGAGTCTACACCTTGACTTCTTCTCTTCTTTACGGTTTCGGACTTATACTATTCTACACTTATTAAACGACCGCACGAGGTATGCTTACGGTTGGTCAACTACAAGACTTCGGTTTCGTAAATCTTAATAGCTATGCTTTTGCTTTCAAGTGTATGCTTTCAATACACAATATACAGCGGATACGGCTCTTACTTTTTATGTTACAATTCTCAGTTCAGTTCATCTCTCCGAAACGGGTTACTCTTAGAGTTCTTATACGTTCAGGAACTCTTTCCATAACTCAACTGTACTGAGTACTCCGTACAACAGTCTAGGCACCTCACATCAACATCATTCTGATCGGTCCTACTGTACTCCGTACTGAGTACTCCTGCGTTTTATACTTAGCCGTTTTTCTTGCTCTTGTGCTTGCCTCCTAGCACAGTAGAGCTGATGATCTTTGTTGCACTTCAATTGTTTATTGTGCACTAATGAAATGCCTCGTGATATATAATCTCACAGAATAGGCATTGCTCAATGGCGATATGATCAGATATGTAATGATCAATGAAGACAAGATGGTTGGTATGGCTCATTCAGTAGGAATAATTACCTCAAAGAGATGCCAATACACGGATACATATCAAGACATAAGGGCAATAGGCTTATTGTATAGCCTTCAAGGCAGCTAGTATTTATGCTGCATTGGTCAGCTCAGTGGCTTTGACCTTTCTAGGTGTTGTACTCAGGCCGTGGCCTGCATATTGCATTGAGTAATCTTGACACCTTTAATGATCCAATCAGAGGATATGTATGAAGTATCAAGAATGGTTGCCCTTTCCAATGATCATCGGTGGCAGAGGCTATAGTGCTTGCACCGTGTCAGTATACAATTCTAGTCTGGATACATGCTAGACCAGATGTATACAATGTCTAAGTCTTCAAAATCAAGCTCATATGAATGTCATGGCTGATGTATGTGTCAACTTTCATGGAGTTTTGCATGGTTTGACTATATATAGTCAGGCTTACCACAACAAAAACAATGATGCAACTTACTTGTTTTATTATTTGTCTTTATTATTTATTATTTATCAAGGCGTGGTATCGATATTTCGATATTTCGATATATCGATATATCGAAATATTGATATCGATTGATATTATTTTTGGTGCATATCGAAATATTGAATATTGATCGATCGGACGGGCGAAAATATCGTTATTGATCAATATCGTGAATGGAAATATCGATATTGATCAATAGTGAGACGGCAAATATTGATATTGATCGATATGACGGCGAGAAATCGCCATATCGATATATTGATATATTGATATATTGAACGGGAGCGTTGACAGGGTGGCAAATTTTTGCTTCGATCCCGAGATAGCTGTTTTGCTGCCCATTATTGGTCATTTAAACATTTTCTTCGGCCACAAAGCTGCTGCAAGGGACGCACTACCCTACCATTAGTTTGATCCTGCCTATCATTGGCAAGCTGGGTGCCACCATGGCTGCAGGAGCGCCTCTAAAACACGAAGGGAAGGCGGTACAGATTCATAATGAATCCGTCGTGAAGGCTCGTTCGAAGCTAGGTTCTTCAATGACCTTGATTAAACAATAATCAGTTATTGAAGATTGATCCAGTCTTCAATAACTGGAGGATTTTTGTGTCGCCACCATCTTGGACCCGAGATACAAGAGTTTTAAGTTCAAGGGAGCAACCTCTTGGAATAAAGGTGATTCTGTTTAGTGTTTCTGTTTATGTTTACTGTTTGTTACTGTGTTCGTGTATGTAGTGTTCATGCCCGGTTGTGTTATGCTAGTTTTGTGACTAGCTGTTCCATGGCAGCCAAGGCCTTCGCAAGGGACTGTATGTGAGTACAGCTCGGGCTGAAGCAACCTTGTCCTCTTTTTCGGGGGCGCCGGGATTGGCTTGTCACAAAACTAGCATGATGTTTTTCGATACAAGAGTTTTAAGTTCAAGGGAGCAACCTCTTGGAATAAAGGTGATTCTGGTTAGTGTTTCTGTTTATGTTTACTGTTTGTTACTGTGTTCTGTATGTAGTGTTCATGCCCGGTTGTGTTATGCTAGTTTTGTGACTAGCTTTTCCATGGCAGCCAAGGCCTTCGCAAGGGACTGTATGTGAGTACAGCTCGGGCTGAAGCAACCTTGTCCTCTTTTTCGGGGGCGCCGGGATTGGCTTGTCACAAAACTAGCATGATGTTTTTCGATACAAGAGTTTTAAGTTCAAGGGAGCAACCTCTTGGAATAAAGGTGATTATGTTTAGTGTTTCTGTTTATGTTTACTGTTTGTTACTGTGTTCTGTATGTAGTGTTCATGCCCGGTTGTGTTATGCTAGTTTTGTGACTAGCTGTTCCATGGCGCCAAGGCCTTCGCAAGGGACTGTATGTGAGTACAGCTCGGGCTGAAGCAACCTTGTCCTCTTTTTCGGGGGCGCCGGGATTGGCTTGTCACAAAACTAGCATGATGTTTTTCGATACAAGAGTTTTAAGTTCAAGGGAGCAACCTCTTGGAATAAAGGTGATTCTGTTTAGTGTTTCTGTTTATGTTTACCGTTTGTTACTGTGTTCCGTATGTAGTGTTCATGCCCGGTTGTGTTATGCTAGTTTTGTGACTAGCTGTTCCATGGCAGCCAAGGCCTTCGCAAGGGACTGTATGTGAGTACAGCTCGGGCTGAAGCAACCTTGTCCTCTTTTTCGGGGGCGCCGGGATAGGCTTGTCACAAAACTA
>LGRX02011499.1:0-31340 GCA_001247695.2 Cymbomonas tetramitiformis
CAAGGGACGCCATGTTATATGGGACGACACAGACATTATTTCATACAGATGCCATGTTATTTTTCGCGGACGCCATGTTATATGGGACGGCACAGACGAAAACTGTCATCGACGCCACTGAAACCTTTTGCGACGCCACGAAAAACGGGACGACACAAACCGAAAATGACAATATGATGGTATGGCATTATGACAGTAGCCTGTCGTCCCCGACCAGAGTACTAATCCTTAAACTGCGATTTTCTCAAGGTTGACCGCAAAAAAAGTCCCGATATCTCGTTTTGCTATGTTCAAGCACGAAAATAATCGATTTTAGAAGAATTTTTTTCATGGGGGCCATCAGTATAAAATTTCGCAACTTTTACATTTTTTGAATTTTTTTTTCTTCACTGTCATACTTCATATGTCATCTATCATCCGTAATATGTCATATGTCAATTATATGTTTTTCGCGGTCTGTAATCCCTTAGATAAATGAACATTTTGAAATCTGACGGTTTTAGAATATTTTGTACGTTGCATCGAAAATTATCGAACAGTCATCGAATATTATCGAGAAGTCATCGAATATTATCGAGTAGTCATCGAATATCATCGAGTAAACATCAAATATTATCGAGTAATCATCGAATATTATCGAGTAATCATCGAATATTATCGAGTAATCATCGAATATTATCGAGAAGTCATCGAATATTATCGAGAAGTCATCGAATATTATCGAGTAGTCATCGGTCATTATCGAGAAGTTATCGAACATCGTCGAGAAGTCATCGAATATTATCGAGTAGTCATAGAATATCGTCGAGAAGTCATCGAATATTATCGAGCGGACATATAACATTATCGAGTAGTCATCGAATATTATCGGATTTTACAACAATTACACTCTTTTTTGATTTTCTAACATATCTCTTTTCAATGATGTCCAGTTCAGCTTTATTCCCTAATTTCATAGTGATTTCGGCATCTTTTATTGTCGATTTAATTCGATTTTGTGCAGCCTCCAATTCTTTTTATTTTTCTAGAGGTTTTGCAAGTTTAATATTCTTTTTGGCTTCAAAAATGCATACATTTTAGTCGTGCCACGGCATTTTTTGAATAGTCATTAAAGATTATCGATTTGACATCAAATATCATCGATTAGCCGTCGAACAGTATGTCCAAATTTAGTGGTAGTACTAAAGATATAGGCTGAATGTCTTTTACCTATTCTCATTAATTCAATCCATAATTTATCTAAATCGAAAGGAATTTTATCCCAAGAACAATTTGTTTGATTATATGGTAAATCACAAATGAAAAGGTCTATTGAATTTCTTGGTATGTTAGGGAAAATGTTGAAACAATCATCGTTATGCAAACTTATCATTACTCTAGTTTCTTTTTTTAAAAAAATGAATAAAATAAACATATATGAAAATATTAGAACTTTTTTGCGGAACGAAATCATTTTCAAAAGCATTAACGAAAGAATTCCCAAATTGTGAAATAACAACGTTAGATATTCTATCAAAGTATAACCCAACAATACAATGTAATATTCTTGAATGGAACTATAAAAACATATGTGTTCCTAAAACATTTGATATCATATGGGCAAGTCCACCGTGTACGGAGTATTCTAAAGCACACCGACGCAAACCGAGAAATTTAGTATTGGCGGACGCTATTGTAAAACGCACCATTGAAATTATTGATTTTTTTTCAACCGACATATTGGTATATTGAAAACCCGGCTGACGGTGGATTGTTGCAACATAGAGAATTTATGAAACCTTTAGAAATATACAAACACACATGTTGTTATTGTAAATATGGATTTCAATATAGAAAAATGACAAACATATGGACAAACAAAGAACATCTAAATCTAGAAGTATGTAACAAATATACTCCATGTGATATCAAACAACAATATGGCAAACACATGTATACCGCTCAACGCACACAATCATCAAATTCCAAAGACAATATAGGAATAAGTAATGCATATGTTATTCCACAGTTGTTAATAATAGATTTAATCAAAGATTTGAATTAGTTTCTTTTAAAAAAATAATAAACAAACTATACATATATCTTTAATGAAGATTGTAAAAGTGAAAGATATGAACATTGATGTGCCAAATGGAAGTGCTTTCAATATCAAAACCGGACCGAACATGTTAAAAGCTCATCAAAATTCAATTTTCATAGGCAAAAGAGGAAGCGGGAAATCAGTTGCGGTGACTAACTATCTTAAAATGTTGAAAAAAGAAGGGTCATTGCATCGAATATTTGTAATAAGTCCTACATTTAATTCAAACAAAAAATTAATGAAATCATTAGATATCGACTCCGAAGATGTGTACGAACCCGACGATGGTGCAAATGTTATCAATGATATTATTCAAAAAGCCGAAGAAGAAAGAGATACATATTTGAAATATCATGAAGACTTGAAAAAATGGAATTTGTTGATGGAAAAATTAAATAATAGAAATATCTTTATCGATGATATCGACCCAGAATTATTGTTAGAATTTTTGACATCAGACGGTTTCGAAAAACCCGTCCATAAATATAATGGTGAACGACCTATATTGGCTGTTTTTGTCGATGATTGTCAATCAACAAATTTGTTTCGAACTCCTAAATTTCTGAATTTTATCACAAGACATCGACATATAGCTGATTTTGAAACCGGTGGGGCGTTAGGCGTATCATGCTTTATTTGCATTCAGAATTTCAAATCTCAGTTTGGAGGCTGTCCAAGAGCGGTGAAGAATAATGCAACTTCTTTAGGAGTATTTAAAATGAAAGACAAGAAAGAATTACAAGAAATATTCGAATCATGTTCAGGAGAAATCGATGAAAAGACTTTCTATGAAGTATATGCACATGCTATCAATGAACCACATTCATTTCTATTAATCGATTTACATAAGAAAGACAATCATCCATCGATGTTTCGAAAACGATATTCTGAATTCATAATTCCTGAAAAAATTGATCATAATTTATGAAGTTTTTTTTCCACCTAAAGACCATTATTACGTAAAGTAAAGAACAAAGAACAATTAATCATGCAAAAAGTTGATTTAAACCATCTTTCTACGTATATTGCAAGTATTCGTAAAGGAAGTTTACGAAAAAATCCTGAAACAATGAAAAAATCGATTGGGTTTTTTTACAACTATAACATACCCGACATTTGTTCAATGGATGAAAACGATGGTTTTAAAATGGAAATGAAAAAATTCAAAAATCTTTGTAAAAATAATAAAATTGAAGTTTTGGAAAGTAACAACCTTACACTTACAACAAAAAAAGGAGATGAAGTACATTGTTTTGTCGTTCAACCAATAGATGACGATAATACTCCATTTGCTGATGTTATCGCTTTATCTTTTGATGTAATGGTATCCGGTTATGCATATTTCTTTTTTAATAAAATGAATAGAGACAACATGTATAAATATATTACCTCTATCAAATAATTAACATTTATATTTAGAATTCCGGAAACAATGATTTGAATGTCTTATGAAAATGAGGGTCTAAATTCAAAACGTCATGGTAAGTCGGAGGGACCGCGTTTGGCTTTTGTTCCGTTTTTGAAACTTTGTCTTTCTTTTTTGATTTTTTGATAATCACTTGAGGTTGATGTTCATCGTCACTTGAACTACCCGAAGTTTCACTATCAGATTCCACAACAATCACAGGTTTCTTTTTTGATTTTTTAACATATTTCTTGTCAATGATTTCGGGTTCTGATTTTTTTTCGATTTTTTCAGGAATTTCAGGTTCTTTTATCGATGATTTTATTTTATTTTGAGCAGCCTCCAACACTTTTTTGTTTTCTAATTCTTTAGCAAGTTTGATATCCTTTTTGGCTTCAGAATTCTTTCTTCTTGTTTCCATAGCTTTTAATCGAGCAACTTTTAATCGTTCTAGAGTAGCCTCATCAGTATTTTTTTCACCTTTCTTGAAACCCATATTAGAATACACAAGAAAATAATTTTCTAATCATTACTTATCATTTCTATTAATTTTTAATGACTTTGATTTAAATTCTAACTCTAACTCTAACTTTAACTCTTACTCTAACTTTACCTCTAACTCTAACTAGAAAATAAAATCAGTTTAATGTATAATGTTTGAAATAAATACGTGTGATGTCTTTCAATTTGGGACAATTATCGTTGCTTTAATTCATGCTATAGGATATAATATGAGACGGTCTCGATGTAAACAATTAGATTGTCTTTGTATAAAGTGCGAAAGAGATATCATGAATTCAAAAGAATTAAGTATTGATAAAAATGTGTTTGAATCTGCTTAAAGATTATAAGTTCTATATTATAACAATGAGTGAAATTGATACACATTCTCCTAAGTATATGAAGGTTACTTCTAAGAATGGTAAGGTGTATTATAAAAAGCCTTTAGATATGAATAGGAGAGACAAAGGGAAATATTATGAAGCCAACAAACCATTGTTACAAAAGAATCTAACCTTAGACCGAATTTTGTTAAATAAAAATGTCGGTGTTTCAACGATGGGAAAGCATGGTATAGATAAAGTAAAAATTGTTGAAATATTCTCCAATAAAATCAAAGAAAATCCTGAAGACTTTGAATGTAACAAAAACCACCTAAAGAATACGTTACAATTTAGTAATAAGAAATATATTGTATAATAATAATGCCACCGAAAAAGTCTAATGATAAAGACAAAAAAGATGATAAAGGCAAAGCTCCATTGACCAAAGCAACGAAAACCAATCTCAAGAAAGTCAAAAACCATAGGGCCGGAAATTTGAAAGCATCAAGTTCAAGACAATTAACAAAGGAACAATGGAGTAAAATTAATCAAATTGAAAAAAAGAAAATAGACAAAGAATTTACCAAAGAAAATAAACAACAAAAATTACAATCAGAAATAAAAAAAATTGAAAAAGAAAATGAGGACTTAATAGTCCTTAATGAGTTGCTTTCTAGACAAGAATATGAAGAACAATTTACGGATAAAGACGTTACAAAAGATTTTGTCGATAAAGGTGGAAATTCCGGAGTATCTATGAAAATCAAGTTTAATAGATTTCTTAGTAAACCTTTGAATTATTGGATTAATTTGATTAATAAAAAAATTGACCAAGCTTCGGAAGATGTAAAACATTTTCAGTTTGGTGTAAACTTTCAAGATGGTTCTTCGTAATTTTTAAGTGCAAAAAATGAAATCGAATTTTACAAAAAATTAGAAGGAATGATTCAGTCCGGAGATGATAGAGGGGCTGTGAATTTCATCACAATTTCTTTATTAAATTTCAAAAAAATTAATGGAAAGGGCCAACCATTGTCGGTGCCAAAATCTGTGGAGGAATTGAAACAAAAAAAGAGTTGCATTACCGTCAAGGATGAACAATGTTTTGCTAAATCTTGCATAATTATGAATTACAAAGATAAAAAAGACAATGAAGAAATAACATACAATGTCTACAATAAAATTTGCAAAAATATAAAAAATCGTTTAACAAGGGAAGCAATAATTTTAATGAAAGAATTAGAATTTAATGCTGAAAACGGTATAGGTTTTGATGACATTCATGTCTTTGAAGAAAAATTCAACAAAAATATTACAATTCACGGAATGACTGATTTGGGTTGTACAATAATGTATCCGCCAACTAAAGAAGGTTTGCCCGACAGACCGGAATGGAATTTTGTTTATTATCATCTAAATTCAAGTATTGGACATTACGAACCAATAACAAAAATCGAAGCATTTTATGGAATAGCCGACCGACCAAGGTGTTTTAAATGTAAAAGTAAATTGTGTGATTTTTCTAAAAAAGGAACCAAACCATTTATTGATTGGAAGAAAGCCATACACTGTGAAGATTGTGATATAAAATTTCCAAATCAGAAATGTTATGATTTACACAAAAAAGGGACAGCTTGTCAACATTTCCATAGGTGCAAAGGTGAGTGTAAAAAGGTTTACGATATAAGAAAAGAACAAGAACACATTTGTGGACATGAATTTTGTCCAAATTGTAAATTATATTGTGACATGAGAGAACATCAATGTTACATTACACCAAAGAAACCAAAAGATGTTGTTGATGAAAGTAAAATAGGATTTTTTGATTTTGAAGCATACAATGAAACAAAGCACGTAGTGAATCTGAGTGTGACACAATATTCTAATGGAGAGGAATTTATTCACAACAATATCGAAGAAGCTTGCAAATTTTTATTTTCAAACAAACATAAAGGGTTTACTTTTATAGCACATAATGGTAGTAAGTATGATTATGTACTTATCATAGAATACATAATGACGACAATGAATGAAATTCCTGAAACGGTGCAAAATGGTGGTAAAATAATGTATCTAAAATATCAAAACGTGACATTAATGGACAGCTACCTACATTTAACAAGTCCATTGAGTAAATTCTCAGAAATATTCGATTTAAAAGGTGAGAAGAAAGGTTTTTTTCCTCACAAGTTTAATACCCCTGAAAATCAAAATTATGTAGGCGAAATTCCCGATATATCATTTTATGGTTATAATCAAATGAAAGAGAATAGCCGAAATGAATTTTTGGAGTGGCATAAACAAATGACAAACGATGAATATATATTTGATATGCAAAAAGAAATATTAGATTATTGTCAAAGTGATGTAAGAATTTTACGATTAGGATGGATGGAATATAGAAATAAAATTTTAGAAATTACAAATGAAGAAATTGACCCCACAGCCTATTTAACGATTGCATCATTGACACAAACAATTCATAGATATTTGCATATGCCTGAAAATTCAATAGCTATTTTGAATAGTGTCATCAAAGGAAAACAACAATCAAGAGTAGGAGACATTTGGTTGGAATATGTAAAACATACAAATAAAATTGATAACTTAATCAAAGAATATAAAATTCCTCATTTCCATTTTGGAAACAATGAAAGGCACAAATATGTCGATGGATATGACCCTGAAACAAATACTATATATGAATTTCTTGGAGATTTTTGGCATGGTAATCCAAAAACAAATGGTAAAAATATGTTTAGAAAAAATTACGCCACAAATAAAACATTTTATCAACTGTACGATGAGACCAAAAAAAGATTAGAAAAAATTCAAAGTCTCGGATATAAAGTTGTTGTAATGTGGGAAAGTAATTTCAAAGAATTACAAAAAAATGATAAAAATGTTATCGATTTTGTAAATAGTTATAACACACCTATTGTTTTCCGAGATGCATTATTCGGAGGAAGAACCGACCCTAAAAAATTATATCATAAATGTGGAGATAATGAAACAATTAGATATGTAGATTTCACAAGCTTGTATCCTTATGTCTTGAAATATTGTAAATTTCCATTAGGTCATCCTACAAAAATATATCAAGAAATTGATTTGAAAGGAGTCACTGATATTGAACAATTCTTTGGAGTTATAAAATGCACCATAATTCCACCAAATGATTTGGAAATGGCAGTTTTACCATTGAGGACCTTGGGACAGTCTAAAATGGAGAAATTGACTTTTCCTTTGACAAAAATGACTGGAACGTGGTGCACGGAAGAAGTAAAATTATCGTTGAAAAAAGGATACACAATTGAAAAAATACATCAGATTGTCCACTGGGAAAATACATCTTATACTATTTTTGAAAGTTTTATTAATACTTTTTTAAAAATAAAACAAGAGGCAAACGATTATCCTGAGTGGGTACAAAGCGAAAAAGACAAAGATTTGTATATTAAAAAATATTTTGAAAAGGAAGGTATATTATTAGAAAAAGATAAAATAAATAAAAATGAAGGATTGAGAACTATTGCTAAATTATTTCTCAACAACTTGTGGGGTAGATATTGTTTGAAACCAAATAAAAGACAAAACAAATTCATGAATAGTGCTGAAGTTTATGATATTTTATCAGATTCAAGAAATGACAATGTTCTAATTCAGCCAATAAAAAACAAAACTGGTGATGTTAAATATCAAGTTGGTTTTAATGTATTAAGTGAATATTCTGAAACGAACTGTACCGTCAATGAAGTTATTGGGGTTTTTACAACTGCACATGCAAGAATAAAATTATACAATTTAATGGACGATGTAGGATTCGACAAAGTTTTATATCACGATACCGACTCAGTGGTATACATTGAAGATGCACCAAATAAACAAGCATTCAACATTATGGACGATGTAGGATTTGGTAAAGTTCTATCTCATGATATTGACTCGGTGATATACATCGAAAATGAAACAAACAAACAAGTATACACAGAACAACTTGGTGATTATCTTGGAGAATTGACTGACGAGCTATACAATGATAAGAAAAAAATATATAAGAAATGTATTGAATTTGTATCGACCGCACCTAAATCATATTCGTTGAAATTTGTTGATGGAACAACGATGACTAAGGTAAAAGGATTTCCATTAAATTATGAAAATTCTCAAAGTATCAATCATGAAGAAATTAAAGATATCATTTTATACAATCACGAAAAAGTTGTAGAATTAAAATATGATGTTCTTAGAAAACCGAGAAAAATTGACGAAAACAAACATTATGCAGCTCTTGGTATAGAAACACGAACCGAAACGAAATCATTTTCATTGAATTATGATAAAGCATATATTCAGTGGGAAACATTTAATATCCTACCTTGGGGACATAAAGATATTCCTTTATAATAATGAGCAAGTCAATCACTGAAAAACAAATACAAGACTTTTATTTAGACCCCGAAATAGGATTAAGTGCCGTTTCACCCTTTACGACCAAATTAAAATCTCTTGGCTATAAAGTCACACAAAAACAGGTAAAAGAAGCTATCGAAAAAACTGAAGTCAATCAAACATTTTCTCAGAAAAAGAAAATCAATAGAAAAGATTTATTTCCTATTTATGGTAAAGACCCTAACAAGAATTATATTCACGCTGATTTGGCATTTATTCCAAAATACAAAAGACAAAATAGAGGTTATTCAGTTATACTCACGGCTATCAATATCAATACACGGAAAAGCTATGCATATCCCTTAAAATCAAAAACGGTCAAAGATAAAAATAATAAAAACATTGAAAGTGCTGAGGGCATAATACCGGTTTTCAAAAAATTAATGAAAGATTCAAAAATGAATGTGTTAACAACGGACAACGGTTCCGAGTTTACCAACAATGCTATGAAAAAATTATTGGAAGACAATAACATCGAACATTATCTGAATGAGCCTGAAGACCATTCTACTATGGGTATGATAGAACGATTCAATAGGACATTGAAATTGAAATTGAAAAAAATTGAAAAAAGTAAAGACACCGTAAACTGGATTGATTATTTAGATTCAGTTGTTAGAAATTATAATAGTACACAAAATTCTGCAAATATCGATAAATCAACTCCTGATAATATGAACCTAACAAAGACCATCAGAAATATTTTATTGAAAAGGAATAAATTGACTAAGCTTCTTGAAAAAATAGATATAAAACCGGGTGATAAAGTTAGGATTAAAATTAAAACGAAAACGTTTGATAAAGAATCTCAACGATGGTCGACAAAAATATATAAAGTAAAATCTATGAAAGGATTGAGTTATATCATCGAAGACGGTAAAGAAACTTTGGCACGTCGATATAAACCACGAGAATTATTGGAAGTCCAAGGTAACAATTCTAATAATAAGAAATCCAGTGATGAACCTACAGTTTCTGAATTAGTTTCTAAACAAAATAAAAAAGAAAGAACTCTTAAAAAAGAAGGTGTCTCATCTTCTAATCGAATATCTAAAAGGACAAGAAGTCAAAATAAAAATAATAAAGATAATGAAACGGAAATTGATTTACGATGATTTTTATCGATTGTATTATATATATTGTTATGGTAAGAGCTAATCAAACACAGGCTCAACGAAGGCTGAATAATAATGTTTATTGTGGATATAAAGACCCTTCACCCGGGAACCGTCCACTCGGAAATAAAATTCAATGTAAAGCTCGTCATCAATTAAGGCGGTATGGAAGAATTTTAAGACCACCTCATCCTGCGGATAGAGAACAAAATAGACGAAACAATTAATATATATGTAATATTATAAAATATATGAGAAAGATATTGACTGATGATGTCGTCAAACAATATTGTCTAAATGAATTAGGCTTTAGAAATGCTGCATCTAATAAATCAATATTTCATGGATACTCTAAATTAGCTTCTAATAATTATGCTATGACCGCACCGTCTCAAAATAGTGTTGATTTTTATAATTCTATTTCCCAAAGTCCTTTGATAAATTCAGTTGATTTGATTCAAAATTTGAAAAGAAGTGATGTCAATGTTTTTGTTCCGGGAAAATATACAAGAGCGGACAATTTACAAAGGTTTGCTGATTTAAGTGAATCTCCTGAAAAAATAGAAGAAGATTTAAGTGAATCTCCATTTCCTTTTCCATTTCCTGAAAAAGGTATTTCAACACCTGAAAATCAAGAAGAATCTGGACCTTCAAAAAGACCTATTATGAATCCTATGCATTATTCTACAATGTCCCCGTTAGGTAAACGATTATTCATGTCGAATATGCAAAATCAACCTTATTCTCCAACGCAAAGCGGACTTGTAAATTTGCTACCTTTGATGGAAGATGACAATAATAATAATGATGTTCAAATTGTAGACATTCAAAGAAAAAACCCAACCAGTCCTAATCGTAATTTTTCACCGGCTAAAACACGCTCTCGAACATCTAATTGATGAAATAAAATATATATTATAATGTATACACATTTATGACTCGTGCTGAATGGAACGAAACATTAAAAAAATGTGCCAAAGAATATCATTCCAAAAAAGGCACGAAACCTCGTAAAAAATATTCCAAAAAGAAAAAGTTAAATAAATCTGCAAATATTCAATCACCACAAGTGACATCACGACCTATTGCAAATTTACCAACAAATAATAACAATCGAGGACCTGCACGATTTCCTTTTAATTTAATTGTGTAAATTTCTTCGGTTTTTTCAGGGGGACAAAAAACCTCAAAAAAATAAAATCCACTTAAAGAGTGTAACTCAATAGTGTAAACAAAGCAAGATGAATACTAATGATAACAAACATTGTTGTATTTGTCTTGAATCTTTTGAACACAAATCTTATGATACATTCAACTTTATTTGTCAAGTTTGCAACGAAGGTACAATATGTAATAAGTGTTTGTGCAAATTAGAAAGACAAGGTGATGAATATGTTAAAAAGTGTCCCATATGCCGTGAAGTAAATTGGAAATTTCAATTCACCGTGTTATTACATCGTTACTTGTGTGATGAAGTTGAGATGAATGGTGGTTTTGAATGTCAAAGAATTCCGGCTTTAAATCTTATGAGAAAATTTTACTATGGTGAAGAAGAGTACAATCATATTGGCGTTAACATGTATGTGATAAAAGGCACACTATCCGTAGAGATTAGGAACATAGATGATGCTTGTTATATGGAATTTGACATATCATTTGAAGAAGAACTTAGGTTATATTACGAAAAGGAAGAAATAAGGAAGATTAAGAGGCAAGAAGAGATAATAAATGATATAAGAAGATTAGGAGTTCACTATCCTAGTTCACTATTATATAGAGAACTTAATTAATTTAAAGATTATGTTACATTATAATGTAAGAAACAATTATGGAAGCTATTCAAGACATGGAATGTAAACAATATATTAAACAATTTTATTTGTATAAAGATGAAGTTCAAAACAAATTTCAAAATTTGCAAAAATCAGATTATTTAGATTACATTAAATCGTATTTTGAATATTTTATTAATCATAAAGTTATTTCTGATTTAGAAAAGGTAATCAATTTTTGGGGAAAAGATATTCATCATTATTTGCACATTAATTCAACATTATACAACCTAATCATTAAAGATTCGGAAAATAACGATATTCCAATCAAAGATATACATGAAGCTATATTTTACACTTTGGTAGTCAAAAGTCAAGAAAACAAAGATTTTGATATTACTTGTTTAGTATATTTAGACATGAATGAATATCTACGTGAAAATTCCATTGATTTAAGACTATAATGATTTACTATTTTTAGAGGCCAACAATTAACATATATCTTATTGAAACATTAATTAATTTACTTTTTATTTACTTTCAATTTTATCTTTATCTTTTTATTGTAGATTTTTTTATTTATTTTTTATTGTAGATTTTTTATCGTACTCACATTTAATCACGTAATTTATTCACTATTTATTACGTAATTATTCCTTTAGGGTTTTCTCTTGTATTTATTAATCATTTATTATCGTCTTTAGGGTTTGTGGAGGGGCCTTATAATCGGTAGTATACTACTTGTATAATAATAAATAAACATTTAAACAATCAATTCAATCATACGCCCAACACCTACACGCAAAACACTTGTACATGCACAAAATACAAACACTTCATTATTTGTTAATACTTCTTCAGTGGGGTTTGTACCTTCACTAGTCTCTAAATACATCATTGTATTGAGGCTGCGACTATCAAGACCTGATAAATTTCTTACGCCCATATCACTAGGCATATTTAAGCGAACCATAAAAGTGAAATAATGATTAACCCAATCTTCAAAAGAATTGACTTTGCAACCGCATTTTGTCATATATTGGTCAGCTTTCGCTACACACATCGAATTGAAATATCCTAATGCATCGTTTCGGTAATTTGGAATATAAAGATTATTCACATTGAATTGTGCACTTCCTAGTCTTCCAGATTTGAAGTCAAAGTAACTTGGTATAAAAGTAGGACCGATTTTATTGTCGATTTGTACAAGACCGAGAGATTTGGTTTGATAATCCCCTATACGTTGGACAGCATATATTTCATCAATCGATTGAGAACTTAAACTAAATCGTGTGGATTTACTCATACCATCATGACTAGATGTAAAAGAGTAGTAATTTTTAAAAGGAATTTCGAGGTAGCCATCTCGTTTTAATTTTGCATCCACAGCGGAATCATAGACCCCATTTGCGAAAGTAATTGTTTCGATTGTAAAGTAAAGTTTTTGTAAAGTAAATTGACCCCCGCTAATTAATGCTTGCTGACCGGCGTTATTTAAACCATTTCCTAATCCCAAGCTATTTTGAACAGCACCTAAAACTTCCGGACCATGCAAATAAAATCGAAGTTGAATAGGTGGCAAAAGAGATGTATCTAAATAGCTTGGTTCGCTTTCTCCTATAAATGAACGGAATTCTTGAATTATATAAGGTCGAAATGTTTTATAATAATTAAGGTCGGTCACTTCAATTTCTTGATTTTGTAAAACTCTTTGATAACTGATTTCTTTATTTAAAGTAGTTTGTAAATTGTCTAGAACCGTAGCGACGGTGCTATAACCATTAAAACCACTCTGGATTTGCACACCTCCAGCCGTACATTCTACCCGAGAGATCAATTTTTCTAAACCATTTGGAAGCATTGTTCTCAAAAAATCAGCACCTCCCGGAATGGTAATATCAGCCTCGTTTGCTCGAGCTTCGCAATGCATGGCAAGTGATTTTAAATTTATAATTACGTTTGAAGGAAGATTCAAAGTTATTGTAGAATTATTTGTTGCGGTATCTTGGTTTGTAGTTTCAAGACGGTAATAATTCGTGCTATACCCGGAAACCTTTTGAAGAGCATATGCTAAACTTAATGGTAAAGACATTGTTTTATATATAATATATTAGTAACATAAATAAAAAATTTTAAAATTGTGAAAGTTCTTTGATAATTATTGACATAGAATAACTTATGCTTCCGTCCCTCGCTTCCGTGGGGGAAACTAAAGGTATAGGTCTATTTTTGGAGTCGGTCAAGACAAATTTTAATTCAGTCAATTGTGATCCTGAAATGTCAATAGCGAAATTGTCATTGGGATTTAAAAAATCTATAAAGTTTGTAGTCAAGTCATTTGGTAAAAGAATTTTAGCGAAAATATCGCTAGCAATCAAAGAAGTGCTATCACTACTTATAGCGGATAAATTTGTAGACTCAACATTGTTAGTAGGCAAACTTGATATTCGCAAATATAGTGCATCATTTGTTTGTAAATTACAAGGATAATAAGATTCAAATACTGTGTCAGGTGTTTTTATTTCAAATAAATCGATTAATTCGGAAACATTTGATAAATTACTAGTTCGTCTATTAACACGTCCACCTAAAATTTCGTCGGCGTCGTTATATTTGCTTGGACCTATAACTTTAGTTTGTAGTTCAGCTTGTAAAGGATTGTTTGCATTGAATTCATTTCTAACTGAAAAAGAAACAAACTTAATATTCGGAACTGCAATTGATAAAGTAATTTTAAACTTATTTTTATAATCTACAGGGTTACCATTATATTCTACGGTAACCGTTCCGGTAAATCCAAATTCATTATCTAAAACTGCTTTTATATTTGTACTTAAAACTGTTTCTAATTGAGCTAATTCTGTATAATTTGCAAAAGGAATTTCTACGGGAAATAATTTATTAGTATCGATTTTTCCTATAAAGAATATTCCATTAAAATTATTAATAGTGTACCATGTTTTAGCAGCCGAAAAGGAATTCAAGACAACACGTAATTTACTTGTAGCTCTATAATTTAATAAAGTTGTAGGTATATTTACATCTATTCTTCGAGAATCACCTGCCGAATTTTCTTCACTATTTAAATATATAGTTCGTGATGAAATTATATTATTCATTATCTATACTAATAAAAGATTGATTTTTAATATTTGCTTCCGTGTCCCTAATTTTTGGTTTAGAAATTTCGATATTTCCATGGGCTAATTCAGTGTAATATTCGGTTCTATTTAAATAATCATCTACTAAAAGTTCAATATGTGCTTTGGGAATATTTTTGAATATTCTTTCGGCTTCCACAATTAAAAGATCTTTTTCTATATTCATTTTAAATTAAATGTTCTTTTATATTTATTAATATTTTTTTCTAATAAAGTGGAATTACCCCATAATAAATGTTTTGAAAGCGAACCGGGAGTATCACATGTACTCCAATTTTCATTGGGTTTATGACGTTTGAGATAATTAAATTTTCTTTTTATATCTTTATTTGTAGTAAAATCTGTATAACCTTTTGCACCGAAATGAACAGTTTTTAAATTATCAAAAATTGCCATTAATTTTTTTATCTTTTTTTGTAGACTTTTTAATTTTTACAGTTTTATATTTACAATTTGCCATTTTATATTATATATCTTATGGATTTATTACACCGACTTTTATAGGTGTTGAACTATTGCCGTCATACTCGACATATTTAATTCCCTTTTTAAAATTACCTGAATTTATGTTTCTATTTTCATAACTTACTCCGGTTGTAGGCGAAAATAACTTTTTATCTTGCTTTTGTCTACCCGTTATTTTTCTAATTTTTTCGGTAATTGGGTCATAACTAGGGACTTTTTCTATATTTTTTTCTTCAATTGGATGCAATCCTAAATATTTTCGTAAATAATTCTTTTCTTCTAGACTCTCTTTAACTCCCATGGTATCCATAAAATCTGTAAAATTAATAGGGGGCGCTTCGTTTAACAATGCACCTTCTAATACACCTTGAGTCGTTCTAAAATAATGTTCATCTTTAGAATTTGTTGGTTGATAGTATCCAAAATAACCACCCATAACTGAACCGCCTATAGCATTTGCGAAACCAAATCTAGATCTTGCCGTGGAAACTCTTTCGGTTTGGGGATAATTTTCGGTATACATTTGTTGTATATCATGTAACTTTACAAGATCATTTTCAGTTCCCGGTTTTGGATTGACATGAATAATTTCATAATTAGAATTTGGATGTGGTTTAATTCTTGCCGGTAATGAAACTAAATCTCCTTCCGTTGAATAAACATATTGTTTTTCCGTTGGTGTATTTACCGGTTTTTGCAAGGGATTAATAGCTGGATTAAAATGATGACCCTCGACATTATATTTTTCGGCAATAAAATTGCTTTGAGCGGAACCATTTGAGTGACCGGTTACCGAAATTTTGTAATTATTTCCAAATTTTTTAAAAACATTTTCATATCTTTGGGATGCTTCGTTATATCTTTGAGTTGTGCGTTGTTTGCCTATAGTTGTTAACAAATTTACATACCAATCCTCAAAATTACTTAATCTTTTAGGGTTTTTGGAAATTGTTTCTAATTTGTAAAATTCAGCGTCACTTCCACGATATGCTATGATTACTTCTTTATTTATAGGATTAACTAATGTAACCGAATTTCTCCCGCTTAATGTAGGGTCTATTTGAAAATTTGGAAGCTCTCTCATTATTTTATTTAATTTTGCTTTATTATCGTAACTAAATGCATAGGCTGAATTTGCAGCTAAAGCATATTTTTTTTGAGTAGGATTATCAAATTTAATTGTATTTTTTCCAAGAAAATTATTTATTGCTTGATTTGGAATATTTTTGAAATCTGCATGTATTGCATTCAATAGTTCCGCCGTTTGTTTTTTTATTTTTTGGGATGTAAAATCATTATTTTTAATTTTTGGAATTCTCTCAAACGGAGTGGAATCTTTGTTATTACTTTTATTATTTTCAAATTTAAAATCATTACTTTTAAAATTTGTGTCATCTACAATTTTCGCTTTTTGACAAAATATATTTGAAGGATTATTATCACAAAATGTATTCATAAATTATTAAATTAATAATTTCATTTTAATATAAATTTCCCCGAATACGACGAGCAATTTGCATTTGTTGTCGAATATACGGGCGAGCTTCCAAATTGAAAATTGTTTTGGCTAAAGCTTTGCTTTGATTATCAGGTAATTTTTTATAATTAGGTAATTTGGGAGCAACAAGCTTTGTGGATACTTTTGAAGGTTTTATAACTTTTAGATTTTTAGACTTGGTTATGCTTTTCTTTGATGCATGATATTCACGTGAGCATTCTTTTAATTTTTTTATCCAATTTTCTCGAGACATATAATTTATAATATGATAAAAATTTTAATTGTTATTTGTAGTACGTGAACGTGTTTTTGCCGGTGAGAAATTTCTATTAGGAGACGTCGGGTTTCTTCGATTTACACCGGTAATAATGTCTGTATCACTTGCTAAAGAAAAGGATAATGCTTGTCTTAATAGTGGATTTACAACTGTCCTTGATGAAGTACCAGATTCGCCTTGATTGTCGGGTGTGTTTAACGGAGATGGAGAAAAATCTTCACGCAGTCTTTTCAAACTTGAATTAATTTCTTTAGTGTCAATTTCACTCAACAATTCTTCTTCTTCTTCGAAACTTATTGGAGTAGATTGTGAAGACAACTCTTCTTGCATAATATATTTTGGAAAATCAAAATCATGTTTTAATTCTTTAGTCAAATGCATAGGATTTATAGGAGAATTTGTTAGATCAAAATAAAATAATTCAGGATTTGAACTAGGTACGGTCATACTATAGCTATTTTTAGAAAGATTGCCATAACTTTTAAACATTTTTTGAGAATTTGGTACTTTATTTGTTATATCCATCATTTTTAAACATTGTTGTTTTGTGTACGCGTCGGTTAATTGCGGTCTCATTTAGAATTTGTTTAGTATAAAATAAATAAATAAATTTAATAATTTAATGTTTGAAATTCATAATGCAAACTGTTTCGATATTTTCCCCAAAATAAATGATAATTCCGTAGATTTATTTGTATTAGATTTACCTTATAACCAAACCGCTTGTAAATGGGATAAAGAAATAATTGATTTAAATTTATTGTGGAAACATTTGAAGCGTATAGGTAAAGAAAAAACATGTTATATTTTTCTAACCACAACTAAATTTGGACATAAGATAATTGAAAGTAATAAAGCATGGTTTCGATATGATTTAGTATATTTTAAGAGTATATCTTTAGGATTTTTTCATGCAAATCAGATGCCATTGCGAAGCCACGAGATGATTTATATATTTTATAAAAGACTACCTACATTTAACCCGCAAAAAACGCCCGGAAAGCCATATTTTAAATCTAGTGCAAATACTACGAATATATATACCAAACATTGCGCTAGATTACCGACCAAATGTGAAGACGGTTATCGATATCCAAAATCAGTTTTGAAATTTTCTAACGGAAATTACAAAAGTAAACATCCATGTTCTAAACCAATAGAATTAATGGAATATTTAATTAAATCATATTCACATGAAAATGACCTTGTTTGTGATCCTTTTATGGGTATTGGATCTAGTTTAATTGCTTGTAAAAACAATAATCGAAAATACATAGGGGTTGAATTAGATAGTGAGTTTTACAAAATTTGCATGGAAAGGACAGAGTCGTAATATCTCATAAAGTATTTGGAATTTGAGAATTTCAGTTTGCTAGTGATGATCAGCGCGAAATTTTAGAAAAATAATATTTTCATAAAAAAAATGATTTTTAAAATAAATTTTAATAAATGTCAATGACGGGGTGCTCTGACCCCCTTACAATAGGACTGTTGCTAGTTTGTAAAAATAACTTACACAAACTTGCGAACACAGAAACTTACCCCTCACAAACGACAAACTTTCAACTTTTAAAAATGCCGAAAACCCGTCAAACCCGTAAGCAGTTCGTTGCAGAAGAGGTAACTATAGACCTCTTAGTTGAATCGGAAGCCTCTCAGCAGGCATCGGAAGCCGCTCAGCAGGCTGAAACGCATGCCGCGTCGCCGATTGTCCTAACGAGGACTATTCAGAAGGCGTTAGAAAAAATGCCCGTAACAGACCTGCAAGCTATGAGAAAACGTAGGCAAGAGTATCGCGCTGCTTTAAAAGCGCCCGCAGGTTTCAAGCCTGCAGCGCATTTGGCGACAGCGACAGCGGCGACAGCGACAGCGACAGCGACAGCGACAGCGGCATCGCCCCCGCCGCCTCTGTTTGTTTCAACAAGAGTTCGGGACCCTGATAATCACGTAAAAGTTGCGAGAGGTTGCAGCAACTTTTTTTGCAACAAACCCGAAGAACAACAGACCGGCATTTGTTTGAAATGCGCACGGAAAGGTTGCAAGTTTTGCATATTTCGTTCGCAATCGGCGTACTGCGCGGATATGGACGCCGGTATCAAGACCGATTGTGTCTGCTATATGCTGTTAAATTACGAGCACAGATATACAGAAGAGTGGGCTAATCGGTACCCCAACGCATGCAGAGGGTGTTTACACACCGATAATATTGTCAAGGTCTCGTACCCTCTGGCTATTCAGGACGCGGTAAACTGATAGGATTTTTCGAGGTAGAAACTAGAAGCTAGAACCAATAATAGAACAAGTAATAGACAAATAATACAAAGTATTTAATAGCTATGTATTAATATATCTAATTGCCCTCCGCGGGGTCTTTCTCAGTGCCCTCCGCGGGGTCTTTCTCATCGTCTGAACTATCTTTTGCAAAGGCAACGTAAGCTACGTGTTTCATATTGTCAATAAAGTGACCCAGTTCCTGCATAGGAATTTTCCCTGCTTCGCCATAATACACGTTTCCCGATTCCATACCTTCAAACGCTGTATCCATTACACGTTTTTGTTTCCTTTCCTCTGCTGTACCGTGCTTCTCCCTTGTATTATATTTAGTTGCGACGTCCGATTGACGCATGTTAGTACCTCCTAAAGTTTGCTTATAATAAGCAGTCTTTATTTTGCTTCGGAGGCGCATGGCGTGTTCGGGTGAAGGAGTAGGGTCGTTCTTGTCCTGTTTTCCAGGTCCTTCAATCGGACGGAAACGTTTCTTCTTTTCCTTCTTAGGAGAAGGCTCGGGTTCGGAATCGGACTGGCGTTCACGTTTGACACCGCGGGAAGAACCCGCTTGTGCCTCCGCATTTTGTTCCACGGTTGCGGGGATAACCTTTGAAGTATGGCACGACTCGCAACACTCTCCCCTTGCGAGAGGCATCGCATTGAACGGAATACCCCCACATGCTTTGTTGCATATTACGCATTGAAAACGGGAGCACTGCTTGCGTTTCGCACCGCGTGTTTTCGCCATAGTTACTTGTTGTAAGTAACTTGTAAGTAACTTGTAAGTAACTTGTACGTAACTGGTAAGTAACTGGTAAGTAACTTGTAAGTAACTTTTGAGTGTCTAAAAAATTCTTGACAATTTTTTTTTTACATTTTTCATTATCTCTTTTTTAAATAAAATAAAATAAATAAAATAAAATAAATAAAATAAATAATTTCTTTTTACCTATTTTCAGATGGGTCATAGTTACTTGAAAGTTACTTGAGAGTTACTTCAGAGTTACTTGAGAGTTACTTGAGAGTTACTTGAAAGTTACTTGTTACTTACTTGTTACTTACGTGAAAGTCATGATTACTCTTTCAAATAATACGCAATATGATTGCAACTCTAAAGTTCAACCCGATGTATACCTTATTGCAAAAGCAGTTCCGTGTGGAGGTATTAACTTTGACAAAGTTCGCACTAATCCGCGTATGGAGCCCGTTGATGCCGCTTGCAAGCACAAGAGCAGATACTTATTTTGTTCACGTTGTTGGGTGAAAGCGCCTAAGTTTACAACTAATAAGACTTGGAAATCCGTCGTCGTTCCGTCTCTTGTTGACTACGCCACTACCACGGCTTCCGCTGCTATTTCCGATGGCGTGCGCGATATTTTGTTTCGCGATTTTTGCAGGCACTTGCTTGTAGAAGAGCAGGAAAGTAAAAAGCGGATCAAGGAAGCGCAGACAAAAGCCGACAGTAAGTTAAAAAATTGCGTTGGTTCAGCGGAAAAAGAGAGGGAGGAGCTCGAGCGCCAGCACTCTCAAGGGAGCGTAAATGCGCTTTTGAAGTTTCGTTACTTGGACCCTACAGTTCCAGTCAAAGATACTTCTATTCCGGCACCTCAGTTCGAGTCAAGCGAGTCTGAAGACGAAAGGTTAGAGTATCTTCCTTCAAACGAGGGGAAAATATGTGACGATGACGTTGAGAAGCTGCAAGTCGAAAATGCGGAGTTGTGTGACAAGATAACTGAACTTGAAACCATATGTGAGCAGTCTGCTGAAGAAGTCAAAAACTTAAAAGCCGAATATAATACAATAGCCGCTTTAAAAGAAAAAGTTGCCTCACTTGAGGCGAAACTTTCGCTTGCACAGTCTCAAAATGCCGACCTCAAGGCACAACTTGAGGTCGAGGAAGATATGGTAGAGTGTCAGCAGCTAGAAATAAAAGAGCTACAAAATACCCAGCCCTCTGAGGATATTTTACGGTTGGAATACGGTTTACAAAATACCCAGCCCACAGAGAATATTTTACGTTCGGAAGACACTTCTCAAAATGCCGAAGACAAATCGGGAGGTCAACACCTCCGTTTTGAAAACAGCGACGAAGAAGCTGAGTCCGATTCCGAAGAACCAGCAGAAGAAACTTATGCACCGACAGCTTTAAAGTGTGACTATTGTAACTCCTGTGTATTTTTTACAGCAGACGATGTGAAGGAAGTCATACTGAGTTCTTTTGGTGAAGAATATGACCCTAACACAAGAGAGTTGCACGGCATTTTGCTACCTCGGGCAGAGTTTGTTCAAGTTGAGTTTGAAGAAGGGTACAAGTATAAGTGTTTAACTTGTCAGAATACTTCAACTGCAATAGTACTTGTGGAAAGTGGTTCCGATGAGGTAAGTTTTACCGACACAGAAAAATATGTCAACATGCGAATACTTCGGTTTCCTGCATATGGTACTGAAGCAAGGCTTAGCTTTACACAGATGTCTAACTTACAACAGAAAGACCCTGAAGCTTACCACAAAGAAATAAACTCCATAAGAGCCACCAGAGTCAAGAGTGACAAGGAGTCATATAATGGAAAGTTTTCATACTACACTTATGAGCAAGTTCTGATGCAGGATATGCAATATTTGGAAGGTTTTTGGCTTGGTTCTCTTGCAACTTATGCTGAAAAGGGTTTAATCAACTTTGATCTTATAGGTCATAACCTTGACTATTTTTATGCAGCAGCAAGAGAAGAGAACAGACTACCTACACTTCAGGAAAAATTTCCAAAGTTCAAAAAGATGGAAGAGATTTACAAGTCTTACCATGATAAGCATGGTTTTGTTATCTCCAAAAAGTCCTAACTTCTTTTTATTTATGGGTGTTTGCCACAGGATATTTGCTCCGTTGTAAAGTCCATGTAAAGATGCAAAATGTAAAACATAATTTGTAGGATATATATTTTAGGTAATAGTGACAGAGACACTTTTTATATAAATAATAGTAGTTGATTTTTGCTGCTTTTAATCTAAAGTATTTGGAATAATAAATTCATTAAAGTTCCTTCTAAAGCCACTTGGATGTGTACTCTTTTTATGTAAATCAATAAATAAAAAGTCATGTGGGTTTTGAATTGCTTTATCATAAACTTGGAAAAAGGTATTTTGATTTATTTCTCCCGAACATTCTTCCGCAATTTTTTCTAACTCTTTAATATTTTTATTTTTGAAAACTAATATATGAGTTAAGTTGCCTCTTATTGATTTATTTAAGCCCATTTGATTACTTGTATAATTTTGTGTTGCAAATAATAAAGTAACTCCCAAAGCACCATTTTTTAATTTACCTTTATGACGGTGAGTAGTTACAAGTTGATTTAATTTAGCTCTTGGTAACATGATGTCATTTCCTTGACAATCATCTAATAAAACCACAATCACCGGCTTTTCCCATTATATTTATGTTCCGGTGGATTATACATTGTGTCCTCAAATTCAATTAATAATTCATTTGGTATATCATGAATTGATTTTGTTTTATCTTTTAACATTTTATTTAATTTCTTCCATCTTTTCAACTTTTCATGATATTCTTCGTATTCTTGAGCTTCGGTGTCAAGAATTTCTTCTATTTTTTGGGGAGCTTCAATTGAAGGTTCTAATATATCTTCATTGTCCAATGGTAAATCTTTAAAATAATGTTGATTATTATGATATGTAGGGCTAACTAAAATTAAACGGTCTAATGCATTATTATTTTTCATTAACCTTAATAAATTAGAAAAGCTGCAAGTTTTACCTACACCTCGTTTTGCCACCGCCAATATAACGGAATGCATATTAATAAAATCTGGGTTTGTATTTATATTGAAAGCACCGCCTTTCGGTAATTTAATTTCATAATCTTTATTTTTTAATTTTTGAGTTTGTAACATTTAAGTTTTCTATTAATATTAAAGTTCCGGAAATAAACTTCTATAAGCTTTATCATAATGAGTATTTGTTTGTCGAGGTGATTGAGGGCTATTATCTATATCTTTATTATTTCTTTTTTTGGAAATTCTTTTCTTTTTAACTATAACTTCCGGTTCGCTTTCGCTAGAACTAGAACTTTCATGTATTTCCTCAATAATAACTTTTGGTTTTTTATTTTTTATTTTTTTATTTTTCACAACTTCTTTTTTTACTTCCTGTTGAATTTCAATTTCGTCCTTTTCCGGTTTTTGGTGATTTTTAATAACTTCTTTTGCATCTAATATTTCTTTTTGTTTTTCAAGATCTTTTGCAATTTTGATATTTTTTTTTCTTCGGCTTTTAATTTTCGTACTTCTAAAGCTTTCAATCTTGCATTTTTCAATCTTTCTAAAGTTTTTTCATCTGTTATTTTCTCACCTTTGCGGTAACCCATTGTTTTATTAGAATATAATAGATATAAAAAGAAATTAAAATTTCTAAACATTTATAGTATTTTCTTCTTGTTCTAGTATTTTCCTTTTACAATTTATACAAGGTGAATTTATAGTTTCACAACGACTATATCTAATTCCCGTAAAAACAGCCCCTATAATAAGAATAATTCCTGAAACAAATGCTTGAAAATCACATGAATTGTTTAAAATGTCCATTTTTATATAACTTAAACAATTTAAAAATATTTTTGGTTATTATATTATATCCCATATATATGGAGAAAGTTATTTCAAAGTTTGGAAATACTTATTACAAAAAATCAGCAGAAAAAACAATTTAGATGTGGCTAAACATTACAAGATTAACAAAGATAAAGTTTTAAAACAACGTATATTAAATTTACGAATTAAAAGAGGTTTGCCCATCAAAGCAAATTCCGTCAAATTATACAATATCACTATTGATGATATGATTCAAGCTCTAAAAAAATCATCATTCGACATACCAAAACAGTATGAATTACTAACACAATACTCAAAATTATTGTGATTTTTTAGTCCAATGTACTAACCCAATTGAGCTTAAAGAAATAATCTTATATATATATTATAAAAGCCTCTCCCATGTCCAAACTTAACACTTCTAATATCAAATTAACACCTACACAATGGAAAATACTTAATGTAGATTTAAAAAATGATAGTAAGAAGGAACGTCAAGAATATATTAAATCATTTTTGATTATTAACAAAGGGAATAAAAGAAAATAAAAAGAAAGCGTTACAAAATATGAGTATGAAAAATCGTTGAAAAAAGAAATAAAAAACAAATATGATGAAAAATCTAAAACTTTCAAAAAATACCGTGAAATTTCACGAAAAAATATAAATAAAAAGAAAAATGAAAAGGTTGACAAATTTGTAAATAATGTAAAAACTGATATTAAAAATATCAAAGAAATTAAAAAAACCAAACGCACAGAGTATATCGATAAATTTAAAACTAGAAAAGATATCTACGGACCAATAGATTTTAATCTTTTTGAAATAAAAGGTTTACGTAGATTTGTTCCCGAAGCATCAAGTGATGACAAACAATTGATATCCTTTGAGTTACAATTTGAAGATAATTATGTAATAAAAAACGATGACATTTATTTAGGTTATCATCCTGAAAATTTACAAAAAGCTATCGAAAAAATAGCTCAAAGTGAAAAATTAAAAGAACATGGATTTATTAAAAGTATTACTCTCTTTGTCCACACCGTTAAAGCTATTAAAGGTGGTTCGTCAAATCCTCAATCAAAAAATAAGGAAGAACGGTTTAAAAAGAAAAGTTGTATTACATTGAACAACAATAATAATCAATGTTTTGATATTTCTTTAGCTATTTTGCAACATTTACATTGTAAAGAAACCAATAAAACATTTTGGAACACGTTAACCAAATTCACAAGACCGTCAACTCGATTAAAACTAGGAAATCAAATAAGGAAATTGGTCGGTATTGAGTCTCATAAGCAAATTGATTTGAGAGACATTCCAATATATGAGAAAATATTAAATTCACACATTATTGTATATGAAGAAAATAGTGTATGTGGACAAGTAAAAATCTATCCTTTCAATAGTGATGATCAAATATATGACGAAAATAAAAATGTGTATCATATTTGTTATGACCCTATTCAAAAACATTACGAACCAATCACAAACATCATTGCATTTTTGGATACTCGTTCGAAATCATGCACGCGTTGCAAAAGTAGTAAATGCATTTTTAAAGATAAAAAAATCGACAAAATAAAAGTTTGATGCATAGAATATATTGTAAAAAATGTGACCGACACTTTTTTAATAAGGATTGTCATGACCATCATTTAAAATCTACTTGTGATAAGATTCATTATTGCAAAGAATGTAACACACATTATGAGACCAAAATTAAACATATATGTGGTCATTCAACATGTAAGAATTGTGAACAATATTGTGACTTGAATAATCATCAATGCTATATTCAACAAGTAAATAAAAAAGACCCTATTGTGAAATTAGCCTTTTTTGATTTTGAATGTACACAAGAGACAAAATATTTAAATGAAAAGACTAAAGAGTTTCATTATAAACATCATATGAATTTAGCAATTACTCAATTTTTAGATGACACAAAAAATCCAAAGAGCAAAGACAATTTGGTCGTAGGATTTGAGCATTATGACATGCATTCCTTTTTAGAATTTCTATTTAGTGCAAATCATAAGGGCTACACGTTTATTGCACACAATGGTAAAGCTTATGACTTCTTGCTCATTTTTGAAGCATTATTAGTTATGCATAAATTTGATGATAGTAAAAAAATGCCTGAAATTATTAGAGTTGGAAATAAAATAATGAAGTTGACCTATTTAGGAGTCACACTAATTGATAGCATAAATCATTTTAGTTGTGGTCTAGCAAAGTTACCAAAAACATGGGGTTTAGAAAATGATGTAGAAAAAGGGTATTATCCTCATCTTTTTAATAAAAAAGAAAATTTTAATTATACCGGCAAAATACCTAGTAGACACTACTTTTGTCCGGAACAAATGAAATGTGAAGGTAAAGAAAAATTCGATATTTGGTATAATGAAAAATGTGATGACAAAGATTTTGTTTGGAACAATAAAAATGAATTACGAAAGTATTGTTCAAACGATGTTTTGATACTTCGAAAATCATGTTTAGAATATCGTAGTGTATTGTTGGAAGCATGTGAAACCGACCCTTTCAACTTTATGACTATTGCATCAACGGCACAACATATTCATCGAAAAGACATTATGCCTAAAAATAGCATTGCATATTATAGAATTAAAAAGCAAAGTAAAGTTTGTGCTGAATGGATCAATTATTTGGAACATTCAAGAGGTATCAAAATAATTAGAGAATATAAAATTCCAAAAACAAACTTCATAGCGGACGGCTATTGTGAGGAAACCAATGAAATATTCGAATTTAATGGTGACCGGTTTCATGGTAACCCTGCAATTTACAATCCCAACCATAAAGCAAATGTATCAAGAGACACTAATATAACATTTGGTGATTTACTTAGGAAGACTGAGGCGAAAAAAGAAAAATTAGAAAATATGGGTTATATTGTTAAAGATATTTGGGAATGTGATTGGAAAAGTGATAAAAATAATGAAAATTCAGTAATCGACTTTATGAAAAATTACAAACCTGATCTTGTAATTAGAGATGCATTTTGTGGTGGGAGAACAAATCCAGAGCAATTATATTGGAAAAAGAAATTTGGTGAAACATTAAGGTATCTCGACTTTACAAGTTTGTATCCGTGGGTTATGAAGTATTGTGAGTATCCTATAGGCTTTGATGAACAATTTAAAAATGTTTCGGTTAAAGAATATTTATCGAGGTATAAAAATCAAACTGAAAAGTTTTTCGGTGTTATATATTGTAAAGTTAAGCCTCCAAAAAATTTACAATTTCCGGTTTTACCATGTAGAGACAATGGTAAATTGAAATTCACTTTACATGAACAAGAAGGAACTTGGAGTACCATTGAAGTCGATAAAGCTATTGACATGGGATATGAATTATTGGAAATATATGAAATAAGACATTGGAAAGAGCGTAGCACAAAACTGTTTGCACCATACATTAATAAATTTCTAAAAATTAAACAAGAATCAAGTGGTTACCCCGAATGGGTCAAAACTGAACAAGATAAAGACAAATATATAAGACAGTATTTCGAGAAAGAAGGTATTCTTTTGGACAAATCTCAGATCAAGAAAAATCCAGGAAAGCGAGCAGTGGCAAAGATGTACCTAAACAGTTTGTGGGGCAAATTTGTTCAACAATTGAACAAAATGAAAACTAAAATTATAAATGAACCAAGCGACTTTTATGCCATGATATTTGACGAAGAATATGAAATGAATTACGAATTTGCGGGTATCGAAGGAAACGAGAAATGTATTATGAATTATCGATTCAAAGATGAATATTTTGAGGGTCCGGACAAATGTTCAACAAGTGAAATCATAGGGGTATTTACAACGGCTTATGCAAGATTAAAGTTGTATGATTTGTGCGAAAAGGTAGGGTTTGATAATGTATTATATACTGATACCGACTCGTGTATTTACATTGAAAAAGAAGGTGTTAATGAGCATATTTACAAAAATGAATTAGGTGACTTTTTGGGTGAATTAACTAATGAATTTTATGATGATAAAAGAAACATTATAAAAGAATGTACTGAATATGCAGCGACCGGACCAAAAAGCTACACACTAAAATTCTCAAATGCTGAGCCTCTCACCAAAAGTAAAGGTTTCTATTTATCACACCAAAATAGTAAAATTATTAATCACGAAGCAATGGTACGTATGGTTAAGAATTTGACGGATAAAATTGACAATGAATATGTTGAGTTGACATATAATGTGATTAGAAAACGCAAAAGAAATGGCAAGCAAGAAGTATTATGTCCACAAGGCTTGGAGACAAGAGTTGAAACTAAGGTATATGCTAAAGGGTGGACTGAAAATTTAAAAGGTACCTTGGATGAACTGAATCCAGAGTTTGAAGAAATACAAGATCAATTGGAAGAAGTTGATAAAATAAATCCATATCAATTACGACCTGACGGATATCTATCTTAAATCAATTTCTTCTTCATTTTCATCATTATTTTTATTTTGACTACGAGTGCGTTTTGATAATCTATTTGAAGCTGAAACACCTTCTTTTTTCAAAGTTCTTTCTTTTTTATTTTGTTTAACTACTAATTCTTTCACGCTAGGTTCTTCTTTATTTTTATTCTTATTTGAAACATTTCCTTTTACTTCTAATAATTCTCGTGGTTTATATTTTCTAGCTAAAGATTCGTTGCCGTCTTCTATTACATAAGACAAACCTTCCATTCTTTTAACTTTATAAATTTTGGTACTCCATCGTTGAGTTTCTTTATCAAAAGTTTTAGTTTTAATTTTAATTCTAACTTTGTCTCCGGGTTTGATATCAATTTTAGAAAGTAGTTTTGTTAATATATTTCTTTTTAATAAAATATTTCTAAGTATTCTATCTTCATTCATATCATTAGGCGGAGACTTGTCTATATTTCCTACATTTTTTGTTTCGTTATAGTTCTTGACAATCTTATCTAATTGATTAATCCAATTCACTGAATCTTTACTTTTAAAATAAAGTTCTAATTTATATTTTAATGTTCTGTTAAATCTCTCAATCATACCCATTGTACTATGGTCTTCGGGTTCGTTCAAATAATGTTCAATATTGTTATCTTCCAAAAGTTTCTTTATGGCTTTATTTATAAATTCACTACCGTTGTCCGTTGTTAATACATTCATTTTGGAATCCTTAATCAATTTTCTCATTGCGGGAATGACACCTTCCGCAGATTCTATATTTTTATTATTTTTATCTTTCATAGTTTTTGATTTTAACCCATAAGCATATCCTTTTCTCGTATTTATATTAATTCCCGTTAATATCACAGCAAAACCACTATTTTGTTTTTTCAATTTTGGGATAAAAGCCAAATCTGCCTGAATATAAGTTTTGTTTGGATCTTTACCATAAATTGGAAATAATTCTTTTTTATTTATTTTCTTTTTTTGAGAAAAAGTTTCATTAACTTCAGTCTTTTCGACAGCCTCTTTTACTTGTTTCTGTGTAACTTTATAACCTTTTGCTTTTAATTTTGATGTGAATGAACTTATATTTGATAAGCCTATTTCCGGGTCTAAATAGAAATCTTGTATTTGTTTCTCGGTGATTGATTTACTCATTTGTTTCTTTATTATATATCATCAGTGAATAAAAATATTTTTTCATTTGTAATATTATTTTTATCTAAAAGCATTTGATCAATTTTATATGAAATACCATACATTTTATTCATTATATAAAATCCAGGAATTCTAATAATAGATTGTATTTTTGTATTCATTGTGTTCTCTTTTGTAATTTCTATTTCTTCTCCAGATGTTTTATTATATAAATTTGAGTCCCCATTGTCTAATTGACATTTAAATAAATTTGAATAATTTTGATTTTGATTTACTTTGATCGAGCTATTAAAAAGTTCTTTCAAGTTTGAAAGTTTGAAAGTATCTTTGGAAAAATATTTTATTTGATTTTCATACATATGATTGACAATTTTATCCTCTATAGCTAATATAATATTTTCCATATCTTCAATTAAATTAAACGAAATATTATACCGGTCACTACCTTCAAAGTTGTTAACTCCAAATGGACAATGCATTTTTGATGTTTCTAAGTATAACGGCTTTTGATCATATTGAATACTTATAAACTTATATGGTTTAGATTTACTTTTTATTTTTGTAAAATCAACATTTTCAATACTCAATTTTTCAATATCAAAATTATCATATTTAACTACCGAAATCATTTTATTAAATTAAGTTATAATATTTATTTTTTAAGTTAGTTTATGTTTATTGTAGAAGTTTAGCTACAATTTTAATGTTATGTCATATTAATGAAGAAAACACCTTGTGAGCGCTGCATTGCTATTTCTAAAAGTAGTGGGAACCAATGTCGCAACATGACATGTAAATATAGTCCATATTGTTATGTTCATAGAGTTGTTAATATAAGTGAAAGTAGTATTCCCAATTCAGGTTTGGGTGTATACGCTAAAGAAGATTTAAAAAAAGATAAATTAGTTGGTAGGTATACCGTTGGCACACAAAAATTGACATCAAATCAACTCCCTCCATTAAATCAACGAACGCACATTTGGGAGAAAAATAAAAATTTATTTTATGATGCATCAAAAACAAATTCCGTAGCCGGTAAATTTAATGATTGCACTCCTCAAACAGCCAAGAAAATTAAATGCAAAAATAATGCTGTAATAAATTCTGTCGGGAATGTTCGATTAAAAAAAGATATAAAAAAGAATAAAGAAATATTTGTTTCGTATGGAAAGGAATATTGGAGAAACAGATGATAAATTATTTTTTTCTAATTTATCATATTTATATTTATTCCACCGGAAACTCTCACCGAACCGGATAAATTCACCGGAAGCTCACCGGAAGCTCACCGGACCGGATAAATTCACCGGAAGCTCACCGGAAAATTGACACGTCATCCTAGGGTTTGGAGGATAGTAGAATGTTGTAGGGTTTGGGGATTGGATTTTACCCCAACCCTAGGGCGCAGCCCTAGGGTTTTTGTGGTGGGGAAAAATTCTGTCCGTAAACGCTACATCATACTACTCACAAACTCCAATAGGCATACAATTTTGATTAGATTGACTTGCCGAAGCTGCATATATTTTTACACCATTTACATTAGTAAAGTCGTCGTCAAATTGAACAATATCTCCAGCACTTATACTATTTCCGGTATTATTTACAAAAGTAAATACATCACCGGTATGAGGAACCGGACTTGTGGGTAATGTTGCCGTATATGCATTTGTCAAACCTGTCAAAGGAATTCCTGAGGTCGTCAATGATGATGTTGGCGTTGTATATGCCCAGTCTATGCTACTTACAAGTCGTATAGCACTACAATCCAAATCTCCGCTTAAATTAATGTTATTTCCAGAATTACCGACAGCCAAAA
>LGRX02011500.1:0-37356 GCA_001247695.2 Cymbomonas tetramitiformis
ACTGAGTGGCGACCGAGTGGCGACTGAGTGACGACTGAGCGGCGACTGAGTGGTGAATGAGTGCAACAACTCAATGCAACTATGAGGCCGCGCCCTCTGCACTTGCATCATCACACAACTCAATGCAACTATGAGGCCGCGCCCTCCTCACTTCCATCATCACACAACTCGAAGCAACCATGAGGCCGCGCCCTCCTCACTTCCATCATCACACAACTCAAAGCAACTATGAGGTTGCGCCCTCTACACTTGCATCATCACACAACTCAAAGCAACAAGGAGAAGATTAGAAGGGCACGAGAAAAAACAGGGGTTGTATAAGAGTTTAGCCCCTGTATTTTAGGGTAATACCCCTGTATTTTCTACGAAGGCGTGTTATCGAAAAGGAAACCCCTGCGGACAACTTCAAGTGCAAGATCCTGTGGAAAACAGCAACAAGGAGAAGATTAGAAGGGCATGAGAAAATACAGGGGCTGTATAAAAGTACAGCCCCTGTATTTTTGGGTTAAGCCCCTGTATTTTCTGCGAAGGCGAGTAATCGAAAAGAAAACCCCTGCGGACCACTTCAAGTGCAAGATCCGATGCGAAACAGCAACTAACAACGAGAACATTAGAAGGGCATGAGGAAATACAGGGGCTGTATAAAAGTACAGCCCCTGTATTTTAGGGTTCAGCCCCTGTATTTTCTGCGAAGGCGAGTAATCGAAAAGAAAACCCCTGCGGACCACTTCGAGTTCAAGATCCGATGCGAAACAGCAACAACGAGAACATTAGAAGGGCATGAGGAAATACAGGGGCTGTATAAAAGTACAGCCCCTGTATTTTAGGGTTCAGCCCCTGTATTTTCTGCGAAGGCGAGTAATCGAAAAGAAAACCCCTGCGGACCACTTCAAGTGCAAGATCCGATGCGAAACAGCAACAACGAGAACATTAGAAGGGCATGAGGAAATACAGGGGCTGTATAAAAGTACAGCCCCTGTATTTTAGGGTTCAGCCCCTGTATTTTCTGCGAAGGCGAGTAATCGAGTTGGAAACCCCTGCGGACCACTTCAAGTGCAAGATCCGATGCGAAACGGCAACAACGAGAACATTAGAAGGGCATGAGGAAATACAGGGGCTGTATAAAAGTACAGCCCCTGTATTTAGGGTTCAGCCCCTGTATTTTCTGCGAAGGCGAGTAATCGAAAAGAAAACCCCTGCGGACCACTTCAAGTGCAAGATCCGATGCGAAACAGCAACAACGAGAACATTAGAAGGGCATGAGGAAATACAGGGGCTGTATAAAAGTACAGCCCCTGTATTTTAGGGTTCAGCCCCTGTATTTTCTGCGAAGGCGAGTAATCGAAAAGAAAACCCCTGCGGACCACTTCAAGTGCAAGATCCGATGCGAAACAGCAACAACGAGAACATTAGAAGGGCATGAGGAAATACAGGGCTGTATAAAAGTACAGCCCCTGTATTTTAGGGTTCAGCCCCTGTATTTTCTGCGAAGGCGAGTAATCGTGTTGGAAACACCTAGTAAAAGCGCTAATGTTTTAAGGCACATTGCGTAACGACCGAAAAGAATGATTGGATAACGCACGAACGCACCCTTCGTTTGCGTTCCTCCCAGAAGAAGAAGGGAGCGAAGGCGTGCTAGTAGAAGATTCTTCTTGCGCAAGAAAGATCCTGTGCGGTAAAGGAACGAGGGACTTAAGACAGCTAGATTAAGAAGGGAAATGTGTTGAACGTAATAAAAATACATGCGAGAGTGTACATAGGTGAAGCAAGCGCGCATGCGGAAAACTTCCGCCCCTTATTTTTTCATCGTAAGGTCATCGTAAGTTGAGCGTCAGTTCAGCATAAGTCAAGCGTAAGTTCAGCCCCTAAGTACGTAAAGTCAAAAATGTTTGCTGTAATGTCATTGAAAAATACCTTGGTTGGCGAGGTCTATTGGACGGAGAGGTCTTTTGCGAGAAGGACCGGAGAGGTGTTTTGCGCGAACGTTATATCTCGGGCCTGAGGAAATCAAGCTTACATACTGTGAAAAAATAAGACTGTGAAAAAATAAGCTGCGAACCTGCGATTTGCAAGGCTACTTAAAGGTTTCCACCGCGCAACATATTGCTTCCTTCATGTTCGGACGCGAAGGGTATGTCCTAAGATGGCCGCTGGAGGAAAGGTGAAACGAGGAGAGAGGTGTTCAAAGAAGTGATATCTCTTGTAAAAAGGTACTTACCGTAGAGGCCGCCGGTAAAAAATGCCCGAAAGGGGTTATCTCACCGCTTACTCGAAGCGCGGTCAAGTGTTTCGAAAATACAGGGTCTCCACTAGAAAGCGTGATTATACACGGGAATTATACTTGTAGAGAAAATTTATTGAGAATTGTATAAATCCTAAGGTGACGATCTGACCCTGTATTTTTCCATCGTAATAACCCCCCAAGTCCCGGATGTATTGCTCAGATGATGTAATGGCGATATCCATGTTAACATCGCATGGCCGACGCGATGTTCGTAAATCGAAATTACCGGATGGAACCTCGGCTGCCACGACTGCACTAAAATGTAACGCCCGACAAAAAGAAACACGAGCATCACGGCGCGCCACGTCGGACGAAATGGTAATTAATCGTGCTGTCCAAAAAGATCGACGGCTAGTGGAGATCGCATATTTGTGATCGACAGCGCCTACTAGACCTCTGACCTTTATAGTCTTGGCATGTAGTAAATTACCTTACCTTACCTTACCTTACCTTAGTCAATCAGCAGCAGCAGCAGCAGCAGCAGCAGCAGCAGCAGCAGCAGCAAAGCTCGAATCCCAACGGGCGACGCAGTCGAATTTTCGATCTCACGATCGCCAGACGCTAACGATGACACTGCCACTGCAGTCGCGTGTATGTACCGCGACGCCACCCACGCGTTATGGCATGGCATGCTGGGAAGCAAAAAGCGAAGCACTGTCGCGCACATGATCCTGCGGTCAGATGATGTAATGGCGATATCCATGTTAACATCGCATGGCCGACGCGATGTTCGTAAATCGAAATTACCGGATGGAACCTCGGCTGCCACGACTGCACTAAAATGTAACGCCCGACAAAAAGAAATACGAGCATCGCGGCGCGCCACGTCGGACGGAATGGTAATTAATCGTGTTGTCCAAAAAGATCGACGCCTAGTGGAGATCGCATATTTGTGATCGACAGCGCCTAGACCTCTGACCTTTATAATCTTCACCCAAACCAAATTACCTTACTTACCTTACCTACCTCTGACCTTTATCGTCTTGGCATCAAGTGAATTGCCTTACTTACCTTACCTTAGTCAATCAGCAGCAGCAGCAAAGTTCGAATCCCAACGGGCGACGAAGTCGAATTTTCGATCTCACGATCGCCAGACGCCAACGATGACAGTGCCACAACAGTCGCGTGTATGTACCATGACGCCACCCACGCGTTATGGCATGGCATGCTGGGAAGCAAAAAGCAAAGCACTGTCGCGCACATGATCCGACGGTCAGATAGTGTAATGGCGAAAATGATTTAAACATCGCATGGCCGACGCGATGTTCGGAAATCAGATAGATTCGCTTTTACATTGCATAGCAGACACGAGGATCGAGAAATGTCAAATCATTGATGGAATGGCAGACTCGATGTTCATGTTCGGATCTCTCGAGTGCGCCACGTCGGCAAGATAAATAATCCCATCGACCGTCAGATGCGCCTAGTGGAGATCTTAATTTAAGATCGACCGGGCCTAGTACTTAATCAGCGGCAGCAGCAGCAGCAGCAAAGCGCGAATCCCAACGGGCGACACAGACGAACTTCCGATCTCACGATCGCCAGACGCTAACGATGACAGTGCCACTGCAGTCGCGTACATTTACCGCGACGCCAGCCACGCGTTATGGCATGGCATGTTGGGATGCAAAAAGCGAAGCACTGTCGCGCACATGATCCTACGGTCAGATGGCCTAGTGGAGATCTCCTTTTGAGATCGATCCGCCTAGTACTTACTTAATCAGCAGCAACAGCAGCAGCAACAGCAGCAAAGCGCGAATCCCAACGGGCGACACAGACGAACTTCCGATCTCACGATCGCCAGACGCTAACGATGACAGTGCCACTGCAGCCGTGTACATTTATCGCGACGCCACCCTCGCGTTATGGCATGGCATCTTGGGATGCAAAAAGCGAAGTATTGTCGCGCACATGATCCTACGGTCAGATGGCCTTGTGGAGATCTCCTTTTGAGATCGATCCGCCTAGTATGGATACAACATACAATGTGTCGTGTACAACCTACGATTTGGGCGTCAATTTTTGCACTGTTAAAGCTTAAAGGGTACTGAATTTTCCCCCGATTTTTCAAAAGAGGGGGAATCTTCGATTTCATCTCCGATTTTTTCCCCAATAAGCAACAACGCTTATCGGATATAATATAAGCGTCTTTTTTATTTACCCGCGATTTTCGACGCTTACGATTATATACCCATCAGCGATATAAGCGGCTTATATAAGCCCAACGCTTATATAACTGGATGTTATGTGTCACAGTGCAGCGAGCGGAGCGAGAGGTGTTGTGTCACATAACTCTGGTTATGTGACAGACCGGACCGAAGGGCCCGGGTCAATGCAGACTGCTGTACCAGCAGTATAAGGTAGGGAACTCTGTCGAGTTCTGCTCCGACACTTGATCTGTTTTCGGGAAGGGTATCATTTTTGTTACAGAGTTAAAGTGGAATTTTTCAGTGTATATATATTCGGTGAATTCTCAGTATGGATGCTTTTTCAGACGCGCAGTTGGAAGAGAAGATCGCCAGAGTTAAGGCGTCACCTGAGTTCGCAGCGTACTCAGCAAAACTTGATGAGACCGTTCCGTCTTTCTCCGAAGCCGAAAAGAATTTACAATCTCACTTGGCAGCTTTGGTCCAGGAACAGCGCAACAGGTTGGCTAGCGGCACAGCGACCGCAATCCTGCAGTCAGTAGGGACGAAAGCGCCAGAGAAGAGAAAGCTCCAGCGCCCTACCGCCTGGACCTCCGGCGGTTTCGTCCATACGAAGCAAGGGGGATCAAAATCAGAGGACCTTTCTTGTAAGCGGCAGTTCGACAACCTGAACAAGGCCGATGATGTTTTCTTCGACGTCAAGCAGCACCTGGAGGGGCTCGAGGCCCCAGAGTCGATCACCGAGGAACGAATTGCGAAAGTCAAAAAAGCGCAAGCGGCAATCGAGGAAGGTATGCTCTGGGCTGAAGAACAGGCCCAAATCGTTGACATAGCGTTTAAGTTTGGATGGCCTACGGCCCGAGAGTTCGAGGGAGAGCCAATGGTGGCTACTGAGAAGCAAGAGAAGAAATTGAAGAAAGCCAAGAAGGCTATAGCTGAGCGCGCGGCGAAGCTAGAGAAAGAGAGGAATTCTAAACGCACTCGCGTTAATGACAACAGGCCGTTTGCAGGCGGACGCAGTCGCGGTGCTCAGCCTGTAGTGCAGGGTAGAGCTTGCTTTATTTGTGGAGCTCCGGACCATATCTCGCCCCACATGCCCACAGAATGGTGGCAAGGGAAACGGAGGAAAGGGACGTTGAATGTTAAACCGCTTCCTGCGGTATGGCGTCACTGGGTCTCCAGTGGTCGCGGAACTCCGGCTTATAGCCCGAGAGACTCGCCGGCTTCTCGCCCGCTTGAGTAAGTAAAGTAATGAGAGCAATCGTGATGTTATTTGTTTCTAATGGTTTTAGGGTTCGCTCCTTCGCTCGAGTTCCAACGTCGCGGTGTAATTCCGCTGTGAGGAATCTTTACGTAACCTTCTGGCACTTTGTTGTATGTTAGATGCACGCATAATGTTTGCAAATTGCTTGAGGAATCTCCCCTTGTGACCGCAATGACTCGTTTTTCCAATCCTCGATCACGCAATTCTCTTGAGACGTGGCGCCCCACGACGGGCTGACAACCAATTCCTTGATTTCTTTCGGATCGGCTTCGGCTTTTCGGAGACTAGGTGAGTTAGCTTAGTAGGTTCGGTGTGTTGCAGAATTTGTGGACTGCCCGTCGGAGTTCGACGAGGCTCCAGCCACGGAGGTCCCGGGGGTCCCGGAGGTCCCGAGGATCACAGGCAGGCTAAAGCAGCGAGTTGGTTTCTGGAGATCCTTCGCCTCCGCTTTGGTGGTGACGTGGATCCTTTTCGGCGTCCCGCTCACTTGGATTGCGGGCCCCCCGCCTAGCCGGTTCTCGGCTAATGCACCTTCGGCTTTGGCAGAGGCAGAGTTTGTTACAGAGGCAGTATTTGGCTTGGTTCAGTCTGGCGCAGCAGAGGAGTGGCTCACTCAGCCCACAGTGGTGTCACCGTTGGCAGTGGCTTACAGGGACATGGGCCCAGATAAGCCGCCTAAGAAGCGGCTTATTTGGAATGGCAGGTATGTCAATTCTTTCATAGTAGTCCAGAAGTTCAAGTACGAATCTCTGGCTATTGTGAGAGACTTGCTTTTCTGGCAAGGCTCTCTCTGGTCTTTTGACCTGACTTCGGGCTATCACCACGTAGAGTTACACCAGGACTTCCATACCTACGTGGCTTTTAGCTGGCAGGAGAGGTTCTATGTGTTTAATAAGGCTCCGCCTTTCGGTGTGGCGCCTGCCCCTTACTTCTTCACCAAGATCACCAATGAGCTAGCCGCTCGGTGGAGGAGGCAAGGTGCAGGCTTGGTTCACTACCTGGATGATTTTCTTTTCATTCAGAGACCTTCTGACAGGCCCTTTGCAGAGGAGCAGGCGGCAGTCCTTCGGGACGTGGAGGACAGTGGTTTCTTGGTCAACCAGGAGAAGTCAGTATTGGGTTTTCAGCAGTTGATTGAGTTCTTAGGAATTGGTATTGGCTCTGTCAGAGGGGTGTTCTACGTGCTTTATACTGTCCAAAAACTGTCAAAAAGTATGTACCATACTATTACTAAGTTGTAGGAAGTATTCTCGAGTCGAATATTTTTACATCTAAAAACGAATGTTCACCACTTTGGTCTGAGAGTCAGCCCCATACTTAAGGATATTGAGAATTCGCTTTTTCGAGCCGTTTGAAGCTGTAACAAAGTTAGAAAGCAACAAAAAAAAGTGCAAAACAGCCGAAAATTGCGCATCGAAAGCAAAAAAGTACGTCCACTGAGGTCCAGTATATCCCACAGGTCAGTGAAGCCATAGCTGGAAAGTATGACATACGTTCTGATACCAAATGTACCCGGTGGCACTTATGCTAACATTGTGTACTTGTATTATTGTGACGGAACAATTTATTTCTAATTACTATATACTATATCGAGTCTAGAGAGTTACTGGCTAGGTTAGTTGCAATAAGAGTTCGTATTCAAGAAGGAAGAAACTGTCTCCCAACGTCCTTTTCAATGCCAAACTGTCACGGGATCCATTCTCACTGTCATCCCGTGACCGTCATACCTGTCATAGCCTTGCTCTCGATTACTGTCTCACTGATTCGTCATTCGACATCGATCCAATTCCAGTACAATGGCATTCGTCTACAGTCATACAGTCATACAATCATACAATCATACGGTCATACTGTCATACTGTCATATCAACTTTCTGAATTTCAACGGCGTTATGCCCCCTGGCACAGTTTACGTTTCTGACTCTTTGCTTGTTATCATATCATATATTTCGACTGCGGTTCGTTTAGACTTTCACTGAATATATATATATATATATATATTCTGAGGAGTATCCGATAGGGATATTCCAGTATTTCAGACGTAAAAGCATGATCATTCATGATTATTACTTTCAAATTCAAAATAATCGCTAGCAGACCCAAGTCCCAAACAATAAAACGGATTTCATTTTGTGCAACAAATATGATTGCTACTAATCGATCACAAAATTGGAACTAATAGCCCCCGGCGTGTTATTGTAATAGGCTTGTAATAAAGCTCAGATAATTTGCATTTGAATTCGAGCACCAATGCATCGTCTCCCAAAGTCGGTTCTTTGATGGACAACAAACGTGGCGGATTTCGTTTCAAGGAAGAAAATTCACCTAATTCGTATACATATATGCACGTGTATATCAATATATCGCGTGAAGATAACATTTGTTTGTCACGAACTCAAACTAGATGTAGGTGCTTTCAAAGAATAACAATATTTTCTCCAAGCCATTATATGAACGTGGCTGGGATTAAAAACGAATGAACCTATCAACAAGTCAACAAAGTTCCTTTGAAAGAATTGTTTGATCATGCTCTCTGTTTGAGTGTTAAAAGTGAAAGCGACCGGATTACATTATCACTACGACTGAACTCACAGTTTGCTTAGCGCTGAAAAAATTATTGTCACAGCCTACAAACGGTTACAGAACTAGGTGTAGCTTCAGATGCCTTCGGAGATTGCGCCGTGGATGTTGTCATTCAACGTGCAACTATGTTCGTCGACTCAGAATTGTGACAGTCTCAGGCTACCCCAAACTTTCAAGTTGTCATAACTCTTCCTCAGCTATGCCTGTCGCGGCTGTTAGCATGCATTTCCGTCAACATTCAAGAGTTACGGAAGACGTCAGAATTGTCGCCCACTAGAATTGCTTCAAGCTTCGCCACTGAGCTTCAACGGAACTATGCATACTGATCTCTTTTACACCTTCCGGAGTCTTGTGGAACGCTATTAGTGTGACATAAAGCTAAGACTTTGAAGATTCCGACATCCGACTTTTAACAGGGATATGCATCATATTTCTGGTAGTCTCGGGACGGTACTGTTCCCGCGGAAAGGTAAAACCTTATGAGCAGCAGATTGTGGCATAGCAACCAAACTTGGCGCTGTCTGAAAGTCAGAAACGGGCTTAGCAGCAACAGTAATTGTGGTGGAAACATTATCACTTTGCGCCGGCGACTCTGGTGTGTGAGTCGACTGACCTCTTACCTTCCATTGTGCATGAAATCCAAGCGCACAACCGACCAAACGTTCCAAAAAAGTTATTAGGCCGAGAAAACCAAGAGGAAACCACACAGACATCAACCGGCTCATAACTACGAGTTCGGCAAGCGTGGACACACAGCTGAGCCCGAAATGTATTCCGGCTCGAGCTCGAAGTGGTTCGATGCCCATCACGCTGGTTTCCAAGCAGTAACCTCCGCCAAGGAAAAATGCCGCTGCAGATATTTGAAGTATTCCAAAACCTAGCGAAACCGCTAACAATCCAGCAATTAAGTTGAGAACACGGTCAGGATCACCATCAGAATCATATCCATCAATAGCGACAATACCAACCAACAATACTAGGGAGAAGATGACTTCCCACACAATTTGGCCGATTGTGAAGCATCTCTGCGGAATAAAGGGACGCCAGTACGTCAAATCCAAGCCACCACAACACGTACAACACTTGGCACAGCCTGAAAAGCAACAAATTTCGCCCGATGGGCTCACTCTCGACGATGGAATGTTAGATGCTGCCATGGTAGCGAAGAACAGTCCTACAACTGCTGCTCGCTTTTTTGAGTCATCTAAACTAGCTCTAAAAACCCGTTGGTTAATTTCACTGTCTTCAGACGTGAGACTAAACGGTGTATCCTTGTCGCTCTATTTCTATTTAAGCTTACTGTAAATTAATGTGTCACGCTTGACTGCATGAAGCTATGTCTTTCCTTGAGCGCAACTGGTCCAGTATTGTATTCAATTGATGATCTCGCGACTACAGTACAGTGGCTGTTCCCATTATGATGCACTTTTTGGATCGTTCCTCAGGACGAGCTCGATAATTCGATATGCGCGCGCAAACGGTCGAGATGTCACCTTGTCAGTCAAGATGAGTTCCCAAAAAACCGAATTTAAAAATATTAAAATCTCGAGCTTCCACAACCCTGCGCATTGGTGGAGGGTCGATACTGCTGTTCCCATTATGACGCAACGCCTTAATATGAGATTTGTTATGAAACAAACTGATCGTTCGGTGCTAGTGTATAAATATACGGAAAATCTTGATATGCACCCAAACGTCGTGCCCAAATGAAAATTTTGACCATCCCATGATATATAAATGGGGGTATTTTATATATCGCGCTGGGTCCGCGACGCCAACTCGAATATCATTGGGAGATAATATATGCAGTGTATACAAAACCAAGCTTCGAATCGACAAAAATCAGGGGGAAACACGCTGTAAACAATTGTTTTTTTCGTTACCCGTCCTTTTCTAGCTCCGTTCCGTCATATCGAATATATCACGCGTTTGAACGCTATTTCATGGAATCGCGCGCTATTTTTTCGAGTATTTTACTGGACAGCAAGAGAATTTACATTTGTATACAAAAATCATTTACACACAAGTTTTATATATCGCGCGATTGGACGATTGAGTGAAATCCCTTGTTTTTATTGCGAAATCGAAGATTCTACTGTCTTAGAATATGGAGTTTGTAATGAAAATCTGAAGTGCGTCATAATGGGAACACGTCATAATGGGAACAGCCACTGTAGTTCTTGGTTGGTTATATTTTCCCTTTTAGCCAATGATGGAAGCTTCGCGGCGCGAGGGCGCTGGCCTGATCTCTCAAGCGCCACGAATCCCGAAAACCGAATTTACACCCCTGCGGTGGTAGCATGGTATGACCCCCCCTTTGTAGACAGGAAACCTCCTGCTATTTTTCGAGGCTGCTATTTTCCAGCTGTGCCAATCAGAATCCAGAATTCAGAATCCAGAATCCAGGATGGAAAATAGCAGCGCGAAAATAGCATTCGACAGTTTAGGGAGAGAAACCTCGATTTGGGACGTCGTGGACTGTGGGCACTGTGTACACGTGAGTGAAGACGTGCTTCGCGGTTGTAGGTTCCACGACAAGCACGCTGAAATATCCAGTGATTTTTCCAAGTCTTGCTGATGATGCGCTGCACTGAATAAATCGCGTGAATATATTCACGGCTCACTATGATAGAAGTCTTCAATCATGAACTCCTTTCCCCTTCTAGTGTGTGTCCTCTCGTTTTTTCTTTCCTCATCAAGGGTCGGAATCGATTGTTTTGACAATTACGATTAATCGATTAAACACGGTTATCACAATTACAATCGATTTGAAATTGCAATAATTACGAATCAAACAGGTTAGAAAATTTGAACAACTACAATCGAATCGATTTCCAACCTGTAACAATCGCCAATCGAATCGATTTGCCTTCGATGAGGAACCACAATTAAATCGGTTACGTGTTCATCATAATTACCAATCAAATCGATTTCAAAAAAATGGATACACCAATCGAATGTGTTCTTGTCGTGTCATAACACCAATATAACCGGTTTCGATCTCTAGCGCCGACGACACGTTTGACATTATGAAATCGATTGTGTGCATATCGACGTGAACCGACCACTGCCACTCAATTATTGGCTGTTGGGTTTCAGCTGCGGCTCAAATTTCAAATGTGGCTGTCGGATGCTAAAATATCTACCCGAGACACCCATATAAAGCTCTAACCTGAGTGCAACTACATTCAAACTTCATTTCTTACATCATGGGCAGGCGTGCAGCAACGAAATCCAAGAAATCCCAACCCGTTAAAACCAGATTGCCGGCCCTAGGCAAGGGCCCGATCAAACGCACGCCCCGTCATGAATTCGATCATCGGGATAACGCTGAGAACATATATGATGTGGAATGTATCATAGCCGAGCGATCTGTGAAGGTTAATGGTCTCACGGTTGAAGAATGGCTAATCCGCTGGAAGGGATACAGTGATTCGCACGACACCTGGGAGCCAATCGAGAACTTGGCGGGCCTTGAAGATGACATAGCACAATTTCGAAATGCTAAATCCGAGCAACACCCTTTAAAGCTGGGCAAACGCAGGCGAAGAACTCCATTTGACGACACCACACCTGTCGCTGTCGCTGCCACTCCAGGCGAGAGTGCTGCTGCTCCTGGATACTCTACGGGTGTTACAGCCACTACTGCTGAAGCAGAAGATGATTGTGTTGAAGAAGATGAGAGTGAACATGCCATCCTTCGCCCTGCCATGCGAGGCCGCCGCATTGCAAAGGTAATTTGTACTCACCATGTTCTCCTTCGTTCCTTTCGTTCCTTACCCTTACTCGATTCTTTCACGAACGCTGTCTTACGTAGTCGTAACTGTATGACCGACAACCGGCCGGCCATCATACTATTGTTTCGTTATATTGCGTTCGACTCCCGCCGACGGATCATGCAACGAACAAGGCTCTGCGTGACGTTCTGACATGACCGCAGGTGTGGTCGTACTTCAACGAGATCATCTGCCCGGCCACCGACAAGCCGATGGGTCTCCAGTGTGCCATCGCGGGATGCGCCGCCCGTCTTGCCTGCACCACCAACACCACCAACGCCCGGCAGCATTTATCCCACGTGCACAAGGACCACCTCGCTGAACTTGAGGCCGAGGAGTTCGAGAACGCTGCAGTCGCTGAAGCATCGGCTACCCCCAGAGTCCAGTCTGTGATCAACTCTGGGGGAAGTTCATGGCCCCCTGGAAAACGAGATCAACTGACTTCGAAGGTGGTCAACTGGCTCTGCAAACGTGCCCGGCCGCTCAGCCTTCCCGAGCGGGACACCGAGTTGAAGGACGTGTTGCTGTTCGCATCTGGAGGCGGCTACACCATGCCGTCTGCTCACAACGTTGTTCGCCAACTGTGCGTGTTGTCTGGCAAAGCCCTCGCCAGCGATCGCGCCAAGATCTTCAAGCTGATTGCAGCTGGTGTCAGCCCTTCCACCGGTGCGTTTCCCGCCACTCCCGGGACTTTTATTGCCTACAATTTATCCTGAGAAAGGCAGTATCAGTGTTACACGCATGCTCTGGAGTGTTTGGCGATACGTGTTTGCTACTATTTTAACCGTTTTTATATTACTGACTGGCTGTTTCGGTGTATTATTGCAGCCATTGACATCTGGTCCGAAAACGGCATCGCGCTGTTGGGCATCCTCCTCTACTTTTGGTCTGCGGGTGCCAACACAATCGAGGAGCGTTTGGTGAGGGCTGTCCCTTTCGGGGAGATCGCTCACACCGGCGAAGAGATTGACCACGCCACGAAGGATGCCTTGGCTCTTGTCGGTGTGGGGAAGTACGAGTTTCAATCGGCCGCGGAGTCCCCAAATAACTCCATGACGGTACTTACCGACAACGTTCGTGACTGCCTGCATAAGGCGGTGGCCGACGGAGCCAGCAATGTTCAGAAGGGTTTGGCAGACTTCGAGACCCACCCTTGCCCAGTTCATGTGGGTCAGAGATGCGTTCTGCAGTTTTTGAGCGTGAGCTGCATCGCAGCAGTTCACACGAAGACTAAGGGCATCGCAGCCCTATTCCGTCGCTCACCGCTCGGACTCTCCTGCCTGCATAAGTGCCAGGCAAAGTACCAGCTGCCGAGCACACAGCCTCCGCGTTCGGTAGCTGTTCGGTGGAACAGCATGTTTCTGCAATGGGAATGGTTCCCCCCCAGCAAAAGGCCCTCCAGATGTTCGATGTCGAGAGCTTGCAACTGAACTTGAGTACCGACGAGGCGGGCTCCACCTACCGAGACTTTCAAATGGATCTCAGTGACTGGGAGGTCGTTGAGCAATCGGTGAGTCGATACTTGCCACTTTCTGTGTACACACGGATTAAAAAGTAAGGACTAGTCATTCAACCTTCGTTCAGTTCCGTTGATCGGTTCGAAGGCGACTTTTCCGCGCCTTACGACCATGGGCTTGTACCCCATGGCTCCGGAGGTTTATCCGCTGTGTACATTTTAGTGAATGCCCTGCCTACTTGTACCGTATTTTCATATTGATAAACTGCTTAACTGACTGCTTATTTTTTGTATGCTGCAGATACCTGTGCTGCGGCCGGTCTTCCACTACACGAGGATCATCCAAGGCACGAAGTATGTCACCATGTCGTTGGTCTTGCCTATGACTGCCTGGTTGATCGAGTTTGAGTTGAGCCCGACCGTCGACATCACCCTCGCCAACAACTCCGTCCTCAAGCACAAGGAGCTCTTGCACGGTGTGCAAACTGCTCGCGAGGCCATGCACCGTGACTTCGTGAGGCGATGGGTGTATGAGTTGGACGAGAGCATCCTTGAGGACTACGTGGTGGCAACTTTGCTGGATCTTCGGTGGAAGAACTGGCAGTTTGAAGGTTGCAACATCTTTGACAACGGTGATATGAACTCCCTTCGAGCTTTCGGGTATTTGCGCACCGCGTGGACTAACTTCAAACCCAGCAATGTAGAGCCCATAGATTGCCCCTGTTTCCAAACCTGTCAGTGGGAACTTTGGCGAGTCATCCTTCATGCGCAAGAAGACCGATCCTAGAGTTACTCAGCCTGAAAGAGTAGTTAGAGATCAACTTGATTCATACTTAGCTTTGCCCCAAGAGCCAAATGAGGATGGCTTTGACGTGATGCTTTGGTGGAACCGCAATGCTGCCACTCTACCCGATGTCTACCGTATGGCCCGCCAGTTCCTAGGATGTCCTGCCACCACTGCGGGTGTAGAGCGTGCTTTTAGTGCGGCTGGCAAGATGCATGATGACCTGCGCAAAAACACTTCGGAGGGCACACTTGAGCATATGCTTAGAGTCAGAATGAGTACTGACTAGACCGGTTGCAAAAGTGTGTACACAGTAATATTTTGATAGCAGCTTGCTGTAATATTTTGATATCAGCCTGCTGTAATATTTTGATATCAGCCTGCTGTAATATTTTGGTAATCTGCTTGTTGTCATACCTTCTTAGCTTGCTGTGAAAATATGCTAGTGAGCCTGCAGTTTTTGATATCGCCTTTACCTTGTTATGCACTTTTGGTTTACCCCTGCATATCTGCTTATCTGTTTACACCCTGATAACTGTTTACACCCTGATAATCGGTTTGATAACCGGTTATCAAATAGGTTAGGTTGCCTGAAAATTAGGTACACAATCGGTTTGCAAAAAACAATAACACTAATCGAATCGATTTGAACTTTTAATAATCGGGTAGATAATAGGTTTGCTTTTCAGATACAATCACAATCGAATGGGTTTAACACGTCAATAATCAGGTACACAATCAGTTGTGGAAATTTTTAAAACACTAATCGAATCGGTTACAACTGTCAACAATTAGTTAGCAACCTATTATGAAAATCAGACAATCGGTTTGAAAGAGGTTTGAAATTTCAAACCGATTCCGACCCTTGTTCCTCATACCTTGTGTGCCATGCTCACTTCAATCTCACGTGTGCGCATGCGCAACTTCACTTGTCCAAGCACAAATTAAAAAAAAGGAAAGCTTCTTTTTTACTCTTCGATCCCTTGTCCCTTGAGGTTGTTTTTGATGACGATCCTCCTTTGGAGTTATTCAAGGGCATTAGGAGAGCCAACATGCCTAGGGCATATTGGCGACAAACAACGCTTTTCGAACAGATGACATCTTGGCAAGAAGAAAGGTACCAAACAGTATTTCGGATGCCTCGTTCGCTTGTAGCCATGATTTGTTTTCGCCTTGTGGAAGCCAACTTTTTCAAAGACAATAAGTGCAAAAATCAACGCTACCGTTACACCGCAGACTACAAGATACATGCTTCTATTTATTTCATGGCACATGGTGGACCTCTTTCTGTGCACGCTGACAACGCTGGTGTTTCTGTCACAGTTTTGACTAAGTGGTTGACAAACTTCGCAAAGGGGATCAAGGCTTGTTTTGCTAAGGAATATTTGCGTAAGCCTACCGCAGATGAAATCAAGGAGATCAAAACACGCTTTCAAACACGCCGTGGGATTCCTGGTGTAGCCTTCGCAGTTGATGGAACGCATGTCCCATGGTACCCCACTTACATGCAATGGCTAGAGGATCACCACAACTACAAGGGGTGGTACCGTATTCTTTGTTTAGGATGGGTGAATAGCTTCATGATGTTTCAAGCATCAGAAGTTGGTTGGCCTGGACGCTCTTCTGACAGCACTGCGATATTTTATTCCCAGTACAACCGTGAACTCGAAAGGGATCCTGATTCACATGTTGGGCCAAGTGGCATTGGTGACTTTGGTGTTGGCGATGGAGGATTTGGATTAAGCAAATAAGTTCTCACTCCATATGCTTCGCCAAACACAGAGGCCCAATTGTGGTTTAACTTTTGCCATTCTTCCACACGCTTTTATGTAGAGCAAGTGTATGGTGTATGGAAATACAAGTGGCGATTCTTAATGAGTTACGGTTTCATGCACTTGAAAGTAACGTGCAGGCTGGTTTATGCTTCCATGATCATGCACAATATGTGCGTGATCCACAAGGACCCTGAGACCCAAGCGATGTTGGCTGAGGAGCCCGTGCTTTGTGATGAAAACATGTTAAACTTTATGAATAAGCTTCCTCAAGGAAGTTGCCCGGACTGTGTACGCAAGAACAAAGTGCACTGTATTCACCAAGAGGCTTGCAAGTCCGATGTAGAAAAAGACATTGACCAGGAGATGTTGGATTACCGTGACACTCTAGCCGCAGAGGAGAACCCCATCATTATCAAGGACTACATCTACCTCATCGGCGACGACATGCCACATAGCCATCGCTCCATCCAACACATGCGCAAGCTTATTGTGAAGGACTATTTCATCAAGAGAGGCATCCCGCTGCCGAAATTCGTACACGAGTGGGCGGATGGGAGCGCGGTGCAGAACAAGTGCGGAACGGCATTTGCGGACGTCGTGGAGAGCGGCCGCCCGATGTGCGCGGAGTGGGTGAGAGGGCTTGGGATCCCATGCCAGCGCAACTTATTTGAGGACGACTGCATCGCCTGCTGTTGCTCCACCGGTGACAGCTCGCTCCACGCTGAACAGAGGTCCACAGCGAAACCGACGTTTTCTGCAGGTACTGAGGCGAGGGGAGTGTGGTGTTGATGCCCAGCTGCGCTGTACAAACCATGTTCGACGTCCATTTTAGCCTGCAGCTGCTGAATCAGCGCCCGCAACGTGGTTGCCCGTTCACGACGACGTATTCCCCTCGTGTGTGCGAAGTTCCTCGTGCGTGCCATCATTTTGTCCACCAGTGTCTTGGCCGCCTTTGGAGATTCTCGGAGTGCGCGACGGACACGATTCACAGCTTCCTCCAACTTTTTTCGTGAAAACACACGAAAAAAGGGCCATATCATTTCTTCAGGGTAATGTCATTTTTTGCGAATAGTGTGTTCAGGGTACCCATAGAGAGCCGCCGTCGACGGTGATCAGCAGAGCGCGAACCTCCAGGTTGTCATCGTCGTCGTCTGGGTCTGCGATCCAACGTGCTGGGGAACCAGAATCTGACCCTCCTCTTGGGGGTTGTCCTCTCTCAGGTGAACTGTCCCCTGAATTGCCTCCTCCGTCTATCATCACGGAGTCGAGGGACGAGCGCCTACGGCGGGCCAACTGTCGCTGGCGAGTTCGGGAGGTGGACCCTGTGTGCTCATTGTCCCTAGTGTCTGCGTGCCAGGTGACGCCCCTGGTTGCATTCACTCGACCGGTCTCAGGACTGTCCCCCTGTGGAGTAACAGGGGTCGTGGGGATCCCTCCTGTGCCCTGTGGGGGTTGCCCCATCATCTCCGCCCTAATCTCTCCTCGGACCTCCTCCATGATGCTGCGGCGCAAAGCTGCCAAGCTGAGGTCCGACTCCTCGTCACTGCGACGACCGCCAGATCTATTCCGGTTGTTATCCCTCCTAACTGCCCTTGCTCGCGTCCTTCGGTGGCGTGAACGAGGGGAGTCTCGGTCAGACTCACTCCCGCTGGAACTCCGAGCGGATGGTGGGTCCGAGCGTGGTGGGAGGTGCCTCCTCAGAGTATCCGGGCCGGAGCTCCTACGTGCGTGTCTGCCCCACGCGGTCTGCGATCTGCCACCGGCCTCCGTGGCCAGGGTTCCCATGTGACTATAGCGCACAGGAATGCCTCGGGATGCTGGCTCGGGCGGAAGGAGCGCACTAAGCGATTGGCGGCGTGACGCAGAGGAGGGAGACGATGGAGCTGGAGCGGCTGCGGCTGCTGTTGAACTCCCGGTACCGCTGTACGCTGCCAGGCCATTCACGATGGTCTCCAAATTGCGGCTGTGCGACACTGCTGGTGAGGATGATGGAACCGCCAAAGGTGCTGCGGTGGCTGCAACGTTGCTGTAGGTGACTGGGCCGTCCACGATGGCCTCCAGCATGCCCGAAGGCACAGGGCTCCGCTGCAGCGACTGGTCCCCCGCGTGCACTCCCATGCTGCCCGCGGGGTGCTGCGACCCTTCCGGCTGCACCCATGCTCCAACGCCGCTCGTGGGTTGCTGCGACCCTTCCGGCTGCGCCCACGCCCCAATGATGCCTGAATGAGGCTGCGACTCCTCCGGCTGCGCCCATGCTCCAGCGCCGCCCGCGGGTGGCTGCGACCCATCCGGCTGCGGCCATTCTCGCCAGGTGCTCTCCAGCCTCTGCGCATACTCCTCCACACTAGGCTCGTACCACGCGTCAGCACTGACACCCTGGAACAAGGGTCGGTGTTCGGGGGTATATAGTGGGGACGGTGGTAGGCGCTGAGGGCCCAGGGCGGGCGCTGTGGGAGGCGGCGCGGAGAAGAATGGTCGTGCGGGTTGCAGCGTTGGTGTGTTCACCGGATAATGCGGGGCTCGGGCTGGGGCTTCCCAGGAATTCCCATTGTAAATGGGGTGTGACCAGCCGAACTGCGTGCTTCGCGTTTGCGCGTGGTGGGGTGGAGGCGCGACGGTGAAGGGGGGATATATCAGCGCAGGCTGCCCATAGGTGACCCGGGGGTCATACTGAGGTGGCGCTGGTATGCTATGGGGGGTGAAGGGTGGTGGCGTGGTGGTATATACAGAATATGGAGTGGATGGGTGGTGGAACTGTGGGTCATTGGGGTCCATGGCAGTGGTGGCTAGTCGTGGGTATGGAAGTGCTGTTAGGCTGAGAAGAAGGTTAGAAGGATATACTAAGAGTGGTGAAGCGCTAGTTGTCCTCAGCTTCGTCGTCTGACACGGATGGAGAGGGTGGCACAGTCAGTCCTGCGGGTAGTCCAAAGGCTGCAAAGGCTCCCTCTCGGTGTCGAAGCCACTCTTTGACATATTCTTCAGGTGGCACTGCCATAACCGTCGTCGGTGGACGTCTAGGGGGGGCTACTCAGCAAGATCTTAAAACTGACTTTGGCCGGAAAGTGGAAAAAGTGTATTTTTCGAAAAACAGCTATTTTGAAACTACTTTTGAAAATTTTCTGCAGGGCTCCGCGACACGTTTTTCAACGGGGGGGGTCACGGGAGTAGGCCCTTAACACTGAGAGAAGCTCTTAACCCTGTGAAACCGGCTGTGAAGGTCTGCCACTTTTACATCTTAAACCCAAAGTTGGTTTATAGGCGGCTATCACCACGTAGAGTTACACCAGGACTTCCATACCTACGTGGCTTTTAGCTGGCAGGAGAGGTTCTATGTGTTTAATAAGGCTCCGCCTTTCGGTGTGGCGCCTGCCCCTTACTTCTTCACCAAGATCACCAATGAGCTAGCCGCTCGGTGGAGGAGGCAAGGTGCAGGCTTGGTTCACTACCTGGATGATTTTCTTTTCATTCAGAGACCTTCTGGCAGGCCCTTTGCAGAGGAGCAGGCGGCAGTCCTTCGGGACGTGGAGGACAGTGGTTTCTTGGTCAACCAGGAGAAGTCAGTATTGGGTTTTCAGCAGTTGATTGAGTTCTTAGGAATTGGTATTGGCTCTGTCAGAGGGGTGTTCTACGTGCCCCAAAAGAAGTGGGACTCCTTTCAGGCTCGGGTGACAGACGCACTTGGTAGACAGTGGACCTCTCCCAGGGAGCTCTCCAGACTGGCGGGGAAGATTCAGAGCTTCAGCTTGGCCCTGGGCAAGGTGTGTCAGATGTTCTCTAGGGAGATGTACTTCGAGGTTGAGAGGCACACCTCCTGGGACAAGGCCATCAGGCTAACAGAGGAGGTGACAGAAGAGCTCCGGTTTTGGCTCTCAGTGCAGAGGCGGCAGTACGAAGCCCCTCTCTGGCCAGTCTTTTTGGCTTTCAGAAACAGGATGTGGACAGATGCAGGTGGCACAGGCTGGGGAGCAGTCCTGGAGGCGGTTACAGGCAGGCTAGAGCAGGTCGCCAGGGGGCACTTGACCCTAGCAGAGCGGGAGGAGTCCTCCACACACAGGGAGATGGTGGGCTACTTGCAGGCCCTACGGTCCTTCTCGGGCTTTGTGGAGGGGGGTACATTTAAGCTGTACACAGACTCTCAGGCAGGCTGTCAGATTTTGTCAAAGGCTGTAGCTCTAAGCATCGGCTTCATCGGCTGGTGGTGAGCATCTTCTGGGAATGTACCCGGCTGGGGGTGTCACTCTACCCCGTGTGGGTGCCTCGGGAGCTGGATGCTCAGGCGGACTATCTGGCGGGCATCTATGATGGGGATGAGTGGCAACTGAATCCGTATTGGTTCAGGTGGCTTGATGGACTCTGGGGTCAGCACACAGTGGACCGCTTTGCCACAGACAAGAATGCTTTGTTGCCTCGGTTCAACAACAGATGGTGGTGTCCAGGCTCGGAGAACATTGATTGCTTCTCCCTAACGGATTGGTGGCTTGAGAACAACTGGTGCTGAAATCTGTATAGGCAGCCCTGACTGGGAGTCCCGGTCAGGCCCCTATGACAGATCCCTAGGACCAACACTGGACTGCTGACTGATCTGTAGGTTCGTACTGTGACACACGCTGTGTCACAGGTAGGCTAGACGCTCCGAGACCGTCCGAGACCGTTCCGGGTATATCTAGCTTAGGGTTTATTTATCTTACAGAGTTTATCCACACGAGTACGGGACTTTCTGATATCTAGTGTACTTGGATATTCCGGTAGGTCGTGGCCCCATCCACGTTTTCATTCCACTTGCTATCTTGGCCATGATTGGCTAAGCAGCCGCTTGAAGAGGTGGTGCGCACTTGCGCGTTTGGGTGCGACTAGGATTTGGGACGTGGCTTTACGGTAGACGTCTTTTACGGCCGCGAGTCATGGGCACCGCGCGTTGCTATTGCTTGGTTTTGGCAATGTTCATTTACGTTATTCTACCTGCACTGATCCCGCTGGTTCACGTATTTTGGGCTGGTGCTCCGGCCACCTTCGACCACACCGACATTTGCAAGTGCCCCACGCTCTTTTCGCCGCTCCGCACGTTCTGCCGTTACGTCTTCGTTCCATTTCCGCCACAACACCCAAACGTGCTGCCGCGTATCATCTTTTCTCTGGCTTTCAAAAGTATGGCAACATCTACTCGAGCTCGCAAACGCCTATTGAAGGACTCCGATTTGGACGCCTCGATACGGCTTTTGGATGCGGTTCGGGACACTCCGACCGCTAGCACCCCACCTGTGGTGCCCCCTGCTGCTTCCAGCAACTCCGACACCGCTGTCGCGTTGCGGAAGCACCTAGTCGACCAACATGCCACGGTTGACGCGGTGTACAAGGGGCGTTTACATCGGGCTTGGGCCAAGGGTATCCGCGAGGATATCCTTGGTTCCAAGAAACATCATTATCGTGGCACTGACGACGCGGACCGCCTCTCCGAGCTGGTGGTGCAGCTTCGTACCGAGTTTCAGTCCGCTGGGCTGGATTTGACTCCCTTTGACCTCGACGACCCCGCCTCTCTGGTTGTCGAGAAGGTTAATGGGCTTCTCTACGACGTGTTGGCCCTCGTCGTGGAGCGCAACTCTGTGGCGGACACCTGGCTTCGCGGTACGGACTCCTCGGCTGACCGAGATGGACGTCGTGCCCTTGTCGACATCATCAAGGGGAGCGTGCCTGCCGCGCTACGTGAGAGCCACCAGCAGGAGCACGCGGCTCTACGTTATCCCGCAGGCGTTGACCCGCAGCCCATCTTGGCTCGTGAGCAACGTCTGGTGCGGGATAACCGTGCTCCTGACTGGCAGCCCACCGACGAGACCCGCAAGCTGTCGCTCTACAACCGCCTCGACCCGGTCTTTTACGCGGCGGTGAAGGTGCGGTACCCGCTTGCGGGTGACCTCGGCGGGGTCACTCTCCGCTCGCTTCAGGCCCTCGTCGTGGCTATCTTTCAGGCCTGGGCGCAGTCGGACGATGGGGTGACAGTGCGTGAAAAGCAGCCGCTGGGGGCGGGCGGCAAGCCCTCCGCGCTTATCACGTCGTCTGAGTACGCCGTTCTCCTCGACGAGATCGCCGCCTTGAAGGCGCTCGTGCAAGGCAGTCGTGCGGGCGCGGCCCAACGGCAGCAACAGCAACAGCCGCGGAGTAAGCAGCATCCGCGAGGCCATCGGGTGGGTGTGCACGCGACACCGCCTGTGGGGTTCGACAGGGACAACATGAAGGCGAAACCCCTCTGCCACCGCTGCCGGAAAGCGGGCAAAGGTGACACCTATCACGCGTACCGCGACTGCCCTCTTGGTGGGCGCCAGCATTCGTCGGCCACGGCAGCGGCCTTCTGCATTCCTATTGAGGAGGAGGATGCGGAGGGCCTCCACACCTTGGCACTTGTGCAGGTCTTCCAGGAGGCTGCGGATGATGGTCCGGAGGCCTTCGCCCGTGCGGCGTCGGCTTACGGTCCTCCCGCTGTGCTTTCCGCGGGCGGTGTTGGCGGCATCGACGTGTCGGCCTACGGCTTCAGCGTGCAGCCTGCGGCCGACGGCACGGGCGACGAGGACATCCTGCGGCGGCTTGATGCCCTCACCACTGAGGTTCAGGCCGCCCAGGAGAAGGTACATTACACTCACGCGTCCTTTGTTCCTGGGAGTGCGGTTGAGGAGCATGCATCGGCTCTGGTGTGTGGCCCTGCCGCTGCGGCGGGGATCACACCGGAGGGGCAGGTTCCGGCAGGTGGTGCGGCGGCATCGGCGTCCGCCGTGCCGGCCCCTGCTATGCCTGTTTCGCAGGTAGAGGATGTACAGCCCGCGCCAACTCAATCGGCGCGGGTAACCACCACGGAGGCGACCTGCGGTGAGTTCGGAGGCTTCGTGCAGACGGTGAATCACGCCGCCGTCCACCCGTCTGACCTGACGGGCTATGACACGGACGACTACGAGGATTTCGCCGACGGTACTTTCGCGGTGAAGCCACGGGCTCCGGCCAGTACTATCGGGTGCGGTGTGCCGCCTTTCGGCTTTGGCACGCCGGCAATCGGCGCTCTCGCGGTGCTCTCTCTCTTCTGTATTTCTTTTGCAGGTGTAGCTGTTTCAGCCTCCACGGCTTCTGCTGTGTCGGCATGTGCACCGGCTACGGAGATGCCTTCGCCTGGTGGTAATCTCGATTGGGAAACTCCGTCATTTTACTCTACGAATGATTTTGTTATTGATTCTGTGATCCCGGCTCAAGGTTTCTCGTTGGCTGACAATGTGCCACTGCATGAGCCGCCTGAGCCCCCTGACATCTTTCAGGACCTTGCTCGGGCAGATTTGACTTTCGACATGGCCTTCTTTTACGGTATGGCTCTACATGAGAGAGGTCCGTTCGGGAATCCTCCCTTCGGATCGGACTTAAGTGAGGCCGCCGCCGACTACTTTGGTGCAGTCGATTGACTTCTTGCTCACTCTGGAGGCACACCAACATGGTGGTGTGCAGAACTCCTGTGACCTCAAAGACTTCTTCAATCTGGTTTATGGTTTTACTTTGACACCTTTGAAATCTTCAATTTGACTTGCTGACACAGAGCCTTTCAGTAGTTTAGCAGGACCTTAATTGCCTGTGAGTTTCTGCTCTTGTGCTAGCTAGAGGGTTCTAATTTGTGTATCAGAATTGCACAGTTAGATTAGCAGTTAGGCCTTGTCACCCTGGCTCCTGCCCTAACACTTACAGCTTTACATTTTCTGACTCTCCTAGCCAGTCACCACCCACAGTGCTGGGGTGGTGTGCTGAAATCTGTATAGGCAGCCCTGACTGGGAGTCCCGGTCAGGCCCCTATGACAGATCCCTAGGACCAACACTGGACTGCTGACTGATCTGTAGGTTCGTACTGTGACACACGCTGTGTCACAGGTAGGCTAGACTCCGAGACCGTCCGAGACCGTTCCGGGTATATCTAGCTTAGGGTTTATTTATCTTACAGAGTTTATCCACACGAGTACGGGACTTTCTGATATCTAGTGTACTTGGATATTCCGGTAACTGGTGCAACCCCCCCTTCGGCTTGGTGGGTAGGCTCTTGGAGGTGCTCAGGAGGTTTTCAGCGGTGGCTACTATCATTGTGCCGTACTGGATTGGCAGGCACTGGTGGCCCATCCTCTGTCCAGACGGGCAACACTTTGCCCCCTTCGTGCGGGATTGGAGGGAGCTCCCCAGAGATACGGCAGAGGCTCTGTTCCTGCCTGGTGCGGGCCGGGCTAATGAGAGAGCCGCGGGCCCGCCTAACTTCAGGGTGATGGCTCTGCGGGTGGACTTTTCGGCATGAGCAGGAGGGCATCTGGACTCGGCCTTCTGGAGGCAAGTGGAGGTCAGCCCTAGGGACCCCTTGGAGCAGGAGCTGCTGAGGAGCATGAAGCTGGACATGGTGACCACCAGGGCAGTGGGCAGCTGGTGTAATAGTTACTTGGGAGCATTCGGGAGGTTCTCCAGGTGGTGTGCAGCCAGACAGCCACCGCGGGAGTGTTGCCCTGCACTGCCGGTGACAGTGGCATTGTATCTGAGGTTCGTCATGGACAGGGCTGACACTTTCTCAGTGGTTAAGACAACATCGGGGGCTATCCACGCGGTGCATGATGTGGCTCTGGTACCGAGGGACCAGAACCCCACTAAGACGGAGCTGTGTAAGGCAGTTCGGGAGCAGGCTCGGAGGAAGTTCGGGCTAGGTGTGAAGAATAGGAAGGCAGCCATGCCCGTCGTGCTGTTGGCCACCGGCATCAAGATGTACCACACAGACAGCAAAGGCAGGTTCTCCATCATCAGACTGACAGTGGCATGCATGGGGTCAGTGATGTGGGCGGGATGCCTGCGGTACTCGGACATGAAGATGATCTGGGTTGGGGCAATGAGGTTCTATCCGACCCACATGGTCTTTCTCCTGACATCCAGGAAGAATGACCAGTACTGTGAGGGTGATGTGGTGTACGTGGCCCGTGGAGGGAAGCATTTCTGCCCAGTGGATCTCTCAGAGCGGCTTATCGAGGCGGGGCAGCTATCCGGGTCAGTGAACCTGTTCAAGGGCTGGGACGGCAGGAAGGCCGTCAAGGACCCTCAGGTGCCTCTGAATGGCATACACATGGATTACCACGCTTGCAGGCGTGAGGTCATCAGGATGGTGGCTCAGGCAGCGGGTAAGACGGAAGCAGAGACCATGGCAGTTTTTGGGACCCAGAGCATGAGATCTGGTGGAGCCACAATCGTGGCCCAGAAGGTGTCATTCGCCGAGTTCATGCGGCATGGGCACTGGATGACCCATGCAACAGCCATGAGGTACATCCAGCCGTCCACCGAGGAAAGGGTGGCAGTGACAGCAACAACTGAATACTAGACTGCCGAGCCGTGCCGTAGCACTGGCCAAGCCCGACGTGCAGTAGCCTGTAGCACTATGTGCTGGCCAGTATGTGTGCCTGCGGGCTATTATTGGTAGTATTGCCTGCTGTATGATCTTTGTTTTGTCTCCGTGACATGCATCTTGCTTTACAGGTGTGATTATTGGCTAGCTAGGGTAGCTAGGGGGGTCCGTAGGGTAGGTGTGTCACATACGAACTGGATGTTATGTGTCACAGTACAGGAGCGAGCGGAGCGAGAGGTGCTGTGTCACATAACTCTGGTTATGTGATAGACCGGACCGAAGGGCCCGGGTCAATGCTGACTGCTGTACTAGCAGTATAAGGTAGGGAACTCTGTAGAGTTTTGCTCCGACACTTGATCTGTTTTCGGGAAGGGTATCATCCCGCCCCGCGCCCACCTCACTGGCATTATTTACGTTCGTTTTCATTCCGATATTGCGTTGCGGGTCCCTTATGCCCGTATTACTATTTGCACTACTAATTCTTAATTATTAGTGCTCTCCGATACCCTATCCGTGACATGCATCTTGCTTTATAGGTGTGATTATTGGGTAGCTAGGGTAGCTAGGGTAGCTAGGAGGGTCCGTAGGGTAGGTGTGTCACATAACCATCCACCCCTGGTTCCGATCACTCGATGCGATGTCTCGCACGCGACGCGAATGTCACACCCTGAAATGCAAGTTCCTCTGATGTTAGTCTTGAACGATAACATAAGCAAAAACATTTTAAAAAAAACCAACAGACGAGCGACCGAGCTCCACGAGTTGCTTGCAAAGTAGTTGAGCACGCTCAGTTTTATCCACACTGATCTTCCATGTATCGCCCCCGTAACGACACTCGTGCTTCTAGTTTGTCCTCAGTTAAAGAAAGTGCGGGAAGCGCGCCTAACTAAGATGATTCTCCCTTACTTCTGGTTCACGACCAAAAAGGAGGCCTGGATCCCGTTGACGTCTCGGTTGAGGACGAAAATACATATTACAATAGGTCCGTGGAGAACATGCCCGAAAGGACGTCGTGGAGATGGCTTGACTGCTTGGAGGGACCTCTTTTCTTGATTGACAAGTTTGTAAAGGGATTTTCCAGCATCGGTACTCTCCTGAAAAGTTTCAAAAAGGTTCGAGGAAAATGTAGAATTCTAATCCTAGGTTTAGATGCCGCCGGGAAAACCACTATTCTTGATAAGCTGAAACTTGGGGAGCTTGTAACAACTATCCCTACAATCGGTTTCGTGGAGACACTAGAGTATAAAAACGTGGAGACACTACGGGATAAAAACGTGATAATCACAGCCTGGGACGTGGGCGGGAAAGATGAGATAAGGCCACCTTGGCGACATTATTATCAGAACACTAAAGCATTAATTTATGTTGTAGACAGCAGTGATAGAGACCGTGTAGAGGATTGTAAAGAGGAGCTGCATAAGATTCTCAACGAAGACGAGCTCACAGATGCGGCAATACTTGTATATGCCAATAAAACTGATCTTCCAAATGCTATGAACGCAGCCGAGGTGACCGACCAACTCGGGCTGCATTCACTGCGGTTTCGACAGTGGTACGTCCAAGAGAGCTGCGCGCGAACGGGAGCCGGGCTGTATGAAGGCTTAGATTGGCTTTTACCGGTGCTAAAAAATAAGTAAAATTCTCCAGAAGTGTTCTGCATAAGTGACACTGCAGGACCTCAAGAAAGTCCTGGAGGAATGCCGCCTTCTAGGCTTATTTTACAAGCTAGTGGGACTTGACGTTCAAGGTGATGCCTGGGTGCACCAAATTGAATATTTGTTATTGATACTTTAGAACCTTAAGAATGCAAGTTGCAAACTAAGAAGTATTGCTGGATACTTCATATTTGTGTTTCTTCCTTGTCGGTTTGTGCAGCTCACACACACTTCTGCAAATGCTGCATTGTAGGCTTGCGACATCAGTGCACTAAATGAGTTTTCATATTCAGATGCACTCATTTTGTGCCTGGTTCAAAGGACAAAGGATTTCAGAATCAATGTAGATAGGTGGGGTTCATGCATCGCACTCTCATTGATGGTGAAGGACGCTTAAAAATATTCTCCTTATACTACAACCTTTGGCGTTTCTTCTTCTCTCTTAGTCACCTCTACGCTCCCGCAGCCTGCACGTGCAACTTGCAAACATAGTAGCTTGAAGACCCACGATCGACGGCAAGTAGCCGAAGGACATGAAATAAAGTGTCTACCGCACTCAGAGCCAGCTCACCACAGGCCTGCATAGTCTTAATGAGTCCTGATGTGGTTCTCTTTCGAGTGATTGGGAAGTGGACGTACTTGCCCGATGCTAGAGTGACCATAAGCATGACAAAGTGTTCCTGTGCACATCGTAATGTCGTGTTATGCGATGACCGAACGATCCCCCAATTGTGTTGCCAAACATGCGAGCTAATCCCTACGCCTCAATATTCTTGATATGTTTGTGCCCGGAGCACAATCGGGTGACAAATTAGGTAATGGTTCGGCTTGCGATACCGGAAACCCTACATGGTTTCAGTTTTAAGCCGGCTACGATAGAGAAAAGAAGAGAGAAAGTGGAAGAAGAAAGACAAAATTATCAGTCGCATTGGGATAAACACGACCTCGGAGCAATGATATATAAATGTGCACTAGAAAGTATCGTTTAGCGGAACTCGGTATGGAAATAATCTGGGTCCGCATAAACCGACAAAGGAACTGATTTCGGAACCCCTTATGCTAGCGTGACAGAGATCGACTTATGACAGAGCTTACGGATTTCAGATCATAGATTGGAGTTGTTAGATTGTTGCATTGCATTCCCTATCACATTTTCTGAGCTAGCTTAGTACACCGTACCCGTACAATTCCTTTCTATGACATCTCTCGACACCTGTGTCCCGGGCAGTACGAGTAGTAGACATTCGACGGATATCTCGACGGATTCATCTATTGATTAGCTGGTTAGGAATATGATTACGTACTAACTGATTGATGGACTTACTAATATCGGTACGATACGATGATTAGAGTACGAGAGTGAATATGTGATAACTAGCAGAGAACGTTCTCACATCGGATGACGGTAAGGTGAAGTCGAGGTAACTATGTCCACAGAATAGATCGAGTGATACATGCAAGCAGGCATTATCACACACCGTAAGATAAGTAGATAAGTATAAGGTATATCATGGGGAAACGGAAACTGTACCGCTAGACCAGAAGCCCGAAAAAGGTGAGCCAGGCCGGGATCGAGCCCGTGACCTCTCGCATACCGGACGAGCGCTCTGCCGTTGAGCTACTCTGGCTATTGATGGCGATTCTGGTGCGGTACAGAGTATTGACTCCCCACGGTGCCACGTAGGCGGCGAAGAGTGAAACACGAAGGATACAACTTTTCCCCCAATCTGTCGTTGCGGTGCGCTCTCTGTCGGGGCATCGCGCGGCTTTGTGCGGCGCGACTGTTGGGGGCGCGCGGCCTATGCGGCGCGATTGTATCCTCCATGAGTATACGGTTGTAACGGTAAGAGAGGATTGTGCTACCAACTTCGGGCATGCACTGTGCTACCTACTTCGGGCTTGCACGAGGATTCGGAGATATTCAGAGATATTAACTCAAGTGTACTGGAAACGGAAACTGTCCGCCAACCCTGATCGGCTCTTAAATTCTGATCTACCTACTGAAGTCTTCTGATCTTGTCTCATTTGACATTTGTCACTCTGATCTCAGTCTACTGCTAATTTCCCGCCTAATTACAGTATTCGATCAGATGACGCATGACAGGCAGGTTATTCAAATACCTCCTGGCACAATCTGACTGGCTCTCACCGCATAGTATTAGAGATAATCAATGTTGAGTGCCCCTGCCCTCTTGACTTATTCACCGGGATACATTTTTACAGTGATATATTTTTACAGCAATTATTTCGCATATACGATATCCGATATGTTTGCCGACCATATTTCACTTGTATTTTACTTATCCCGTCAGGTTATCGGCTACTACCACGCTTCCACGCTTCAATTCTCGTTTCCGTGCAACACGGTTTTTCCGCGCTTGAGTTATTTTTGTGTCCGGACTTTTTATTTTTGCGATCCTCTCTTACGATGTCGACAAACCGTTACAACACCAAAAGCTCTTTTCAGCGCTTTATTTACTAGTTAAGTTCTCAGGATTTCACCACCATGTCCACCGCCATCGACCGTTGCAGTCTACATCTCGTGGGCGACCCGGCTGCAGCGCATGCGCGGGATGGATTTTGCACGCGACGACGTGGTATCCGGAGCGCTGGTGGTGTCTGAAGACGCGGGCGGAGGCGACGCGAGCGAGATTGACGACAACCAGCAGCTGCTGCGGAAGATTCTGGAGAAGCTGACGTACGTCGAGGCGTACGTTAAGTCTACTGGGGTTCACTCAGCGACGACACAGGCAGCGAAGCGGCAGCGGGGCGGGCTGGCGGGATTTCGCAACGGTGTCGCGCCGACGGTGGGCTTCGACAAAACTGCTATGAAGGCTCTGCCCCTCTCGGCAACCGAAGTGCAGTGTGGGTGGAAAGAAGTTTTATCATCTCTACAGGGATTGCGCGCTTGGAGGGCGTCGACACACTTCTGGTACGACTGCGGCTTATTGCCAGCCGGCAGCGGAGGTGACGAAAGATTCGGAGCACGCAGCTCTGGCATTCCGCTTTCAGCAAGCAGCTGACCAGGGGGCGGAGGCGTTCGCAGCGGCGGCGGAGGCCTACGGTGCACCGGAGGTACTCAGCGGGGAGCACGCAGGCTGGGGGATTGGACCTGTCCGCCTACGGCTTCGCCGTTGGGGGGGGGGCAGGCCGAACCGTACGGGCAGGATCTGCGGGATCCAGAGCTGGTGCGGCTGTCGCGGGAGGTGAACGAGGCGGCGGCACGGTGCGGAGTGAGCTTCACTCAGGTGAGTGTTCCACCGCACGAGCAGGTGGTGCCTGGGCGTGGTGGTGCACACGCGGTGGGTGTGCAGCAGCACGGCAGCATGCTCGCATTCACGTACGCGGAGAGTGACGGTACGGGTGCCGCACAGCCGGAGCCCCAGGCAGGTGAGCCTCATCAGCTGCAGGCGGGTGCTATCAGCCTGCTTGGAGAGGCGGATAGGACGCTCGGAGCGGAGGATGCTGTCGTTCGGCAGGGGCAGCAGGCTCGGGCGGATGCTCGCGAACGGACTGTGCAGGAGTCCCTTGCGGCTCGTGAGCACAGTGTGATGGCGGCACTTGCAGCACAGAGCTTGGATGCTGAGGAGCTGTTCGTGCCGGTCACGGGGCAGCCCAACGACGAGAAGAAGAAGAAGAAGAAGAAGAAGAAGAAGAAGAAGAAGAAGAAGAAGAAGAAGAAGAAGAAGCAGGGTAGATATCTTCCGCGGAGGTGACTCGGCCCGCATTGGGAATTTACTTCGGCCACATTTCGGCCCGTCTCGGCCCGAACCCGAAATTGCCCGCCGCAGGCGCAAAATTTTAATTGTAAGTAACTATGACAATTTGTCAAAAATCGATAAAATTTTGGAAATTTATCGATTTTCCCCTCAATGCGACTCGGCTCATCCGCAACTTTTCCTTCGGCCCGCCTTCGGCCCGGGCCTCCGTGACACGGCCCCGGGCCGGCCAATCCCAGGAAGATATCTTCCCTGAGAAGAAGAAGAAGAAGAAGAAGAAGCAGGCGGTGGTACCTGCACGACGAGCGATGCGGCGAGGCGGCTCCTCAGCCTATGGGCTGTGGGATCCCGCCGTTCGGTGCCAGCCAGCAGCTGATGATTTGTGGACCGTGTGCATGCCCAGTAGCATGTTCGTGGGTGTGGCGGGAGCACTGCGGGGCACAGGAGAGCTGCACTCGGCTGGTGGCATGCCGGCAGAGGTGGCGGAAGAACCTTTCACGGACGGACACGGCAGGGTGTGGTACTACCCAGAGCCGGTCGAGGTCACGTTCGGGATGCACGAAATTGACGGCTGGGAGCTGAGGCTGCGGGAGGCAGTTGATGTGCTCACAGCTGGTGTACGACAGGCGGTACTGCCGGCAGATGGTGGTGCAGCTGCAGCTGGTGGTGAGCTGGAAGCTGGTGGTGCAGGCACGAATCGTACGAGGATTACAACGACAATGCAGCAGGCTTCGGTGACGAGGACGAGTACGAGGACTAGCTGCTCTGCGGGCACACGGTGGCAGCGGGCCTCGTGTGACCTATGTGTGCACGTGTAACAGGCAGGGGGACCATTCCACGAGCACAGCTTTGTTGGTCACCGTAGTATTTGGCAGATTTGCTTTTTCAGCTGTGGTGCATCTGACTTCAGATTTCAGATTCAGATTTCAGATTTTGCTGTTGCAGTTACTTTACTGTAGACTCCGTCGGCTCGAGGCAACCACTGCTAGGTTTTGTTAGATATATAGCTACGTGTCAGGGATATGACCGATGACATATGTGTCATACATGTAATACGTGTCATACCTGTCATACATGTCATACAATGTCATGTCATACAATGTCATGTCATGTCATGTCATGTCATGTCATGTCATGTCATGTCATGTCATGTCATGTCATGTCATGTCATGTCATGTCATGTCATGTCATGTCATGTCATGTCATGTCATGCCATGTCATGTCATGTCATGTCATGTCATGTCATGTCATGTCATGTCATGTCATGTCATGTCATGTCATGTCATGTCATGTCATGTCATGTCATGTCATGTCATGTCATGTCATGTGTCATGTCATGTCATGTCATGTCATGTCATGTCATGTCATGTCATATGTTATAATGACATACAATCGTCGAGTATTGTCAGTACGGTCGACTATGACATGTACAATCATAATATCTGTCATCCACTCACCATGAGTGACATCTGTCATCGAGAGGCCGAGTACGGCATCTCGATGATGAAGCAAGACAAGTTCTTGAAGAACAATCTGTTCTGAGAGGACGCGTCTTCGCTTCAAGCATGAATTGAACAACATGCGGGTATCAACAGGCTAATTCGACCAGCCGATACTGTTAGTTCACCCAATGCCCTCGGGTTCACAACCCGATGGTGGTAACGCTTATGAAGCGTGAGGGCATTGGTATATGAGGAGCATTGCGCTCAAGCAGACTACTGGACACCAGAGACTGCACTCATTCCCCACCAAATATTGTTGCGCGTTGCTGCAGTTCAATAGCAGCCGCATAGTCTGAAAGGTTGTATATCAACCTTGGCAGTGGATATTCTCCGTCCACGCGACGAACGAGGACATACGAGTGTGCAGCAGTAGATATATTGTATATAGATTGTATACTGTGTGTGTGTGTGACAGGTATCGCGCACACATACCGGCGACAGAGCTCGCACACATATATTGAATATCTACAATCGAATAACAGCATTCGCTGCAATATCGCCAGCAAACGGAGTACGCAAGAAATCATCATCGCGAACGCATTCGCAGCTGATAACATTCGCAGTAAAATCGTCAGCAAATAATCAGCGACAAGGTATGCGCACTGCGTACGGATCGCACATACATGCTGTCACCATTTCGCAGGGTTGGTACGATATGCGACATACGGACGCGCGACGAAAAATCATCATCAGTATGTGTGATTCGCATCAGCTTCGGCAGGACGCACGGAGTTTCGTTATACGCGCGATGGCATTCGTACCATGCGACATACACCGGCGACAACGATGTTTGCTATCCGCACTAATCGTTCAGTGTAGCGCACGCACATGATAATTTCGTTATTTGCAGATGATTTGCAAAAATCTCTCATCGACGCGCACGTACGATGATTTAGCTCGTCAGGCGATGCGCACCTACTATGATTTCATCATGTGCAGGGGACGCGCGATAGAGGGCGCATAATCCGTGATGCATCTACATGCAGCGCGTCATACAATATGTGTTGCGCGCGCACGCATGATCCATGATGCATCAACATGCAGCGCGTCATACAATATGTGTTACGCGCGCACATAGCATGCAAACATGATGTTCGTTCAAATACTGGCAGATGTACATACAATATTTGCAGTCGGACGCACAATATAATATCAGATGAACATTGATGCTGCGCAGTCATATGTGTATTGTACCAATCAGCAGTATACACACATATGCTGTACAATAATAGTGTGCACTATCATTTCACACACTTACAGCATGCAGCATACACTATACATGCAGTATGCAGTATACACCATGCAGCACAATTCCACTATTATAACATATGCTGACAGTAAGTGATAAGTTAATACACTTATACCACTGATCACAAGTCATCATTTTTAACACACACTACAACTTGCCATATTATACTGCGACATGTGCACCATTCACACTGTTATAATTATCAGTTTGATCACAAATGTTTGGCATACATGCACACATATGCATATCCAACTTGATCACGATAACAGTTGGCATACATATGCATATATTAACAGTGTATCATGGAAGTATTGCAAGATTAAAAAGTAAGGACTTATCTTGAAATCACCGTGTAGTTCTGTCGATCGATTTGGTGACTGTCTGTCCGCGCCTAACCGACCATAGGTTTGTACCCTATGGAACCGGGGGTTGATCAAGCAATACAACTATGTTACACTGTAAATATGCACATCTTACACACATACCAGATGTTGCATCAATATATCATATAGTATACCTGCTGTGCAAGTATAGGCTATAAATGAATCCACTTGGTATAAGGTGCCAATCTTGGTCATAAAGACAGTTATTAGCTCAATTATTCCTGACGTAGGATTTGGGATGGAATAATTGTTGTACTGTTGATCAAAGATGGAATACTCACCGGAGCCATTTGTGAAATATATCAATCAACTCGTCATTCATCATGATGAGATACGCAGGATTGCAACTTACTAACCAAATTGATATGCATCATACTAGCCACATGCTGTCCAGTGGTATACAGATCATCTTGTATGATAAATCACTATCAATTTGCTTAAATGTACTAAATCAGCAAGTACCTGCATAATGCATAATCACTGACACTATATTGACATTCACTGATTCAGTAAGTGAAATGATCAACTCTAATATCAACCACGTGTATGATAACGTAGATACCATCCAACAAACACATGCGCGTGTTGGATGTCAATGATGGCGATAGATATGGTAAACAGGATAAAACCACATGCTGTAGGGCTGGATGGAGAATATCTCCAGACCCGAAGGCAGTATACAGTGTTCATAATGCAGCTGGTAACTGCTGAACACTGTCCATACCTTTACTATCGCTGGAGCAACACCAACTTCTACATTGCATTCTGACAATTGATACAGTTCTGATCAGTTCAAATGCATGTAACTCTCTCAGATCAGTAATTATATTGACAGCTGATAGAGGTTATTACAGACACTGCTCTGATTTATTAATCGAGCTTTGTTCTGATTTACTTGGAATCTGAAGATATCACTTTGATACTCTTTCAGTGCACCGCCATATGCCCAAGTAGATGATAGGTTACTGACAAGTTATCACTTAAGTGACTGCACTTAAAGTTGATACACCTATATATTCATATAGGGTTTGGTCTATTTGTCATGGGTTTCAATCAGCAAAACCCAATGTACCAAATATTGACCATACATATATCTTCACATACCAACATGAAAAATGTCAAATTCCATTTCATGTATTCAGGTGAGATATATTACAGAGGTGTAACAGCTGTATACATTGTAGTATACACCTAGTGCTCACACACACTCACTGACTTATAAGTCAAAAAGTGGTGAAAATGGGTAAAAATCTCACACGTATGATTTCAAAATGAAAATTCGAGTCTGATTTTTTTTGCTGATCCAATTTTTTACCTATTAAAGTATATGGGGAAAATACCTGAGCACTTGTAACACCCTGTAACACCCTAAAAATCACGTGTAAAACTAGGGGGTGTAACATACCTCTCAAGTATCACGTAGTAAACAGCGACATATTAAATGCAGTTTTGCTTTAATTCCTTCAGGAAATGTTCATACTGCTTAAATTTGATATAATTAGGTGTTACTGATACCATGTAACACCCTAAGGTCACTGTAGGTGATGAGGGTCACAGTAACCCTACACACCCTAAAATGCCACTATATAATAGTGAAACACTCTGTGTTTGGCATTTTGGTCATGCTGAAATCAGCACATTCATGACCAATATATCGGGCAACAACCCAATAACTGTAGGGCAACAACCCAATAACTGTACAGCTGCTTCCTATGAGAATTGCATGCTGCTTAATGAGGTAATGGGCACTTGACAACTGCCTATGGAATTCACACTTCCTTGAGGGGGGAAGAAGGTGGAACCATATATATACTTCACCTCATTATATCAATGTACAAATATAATACATGTACAATATATAGATATCTATATATATATCTCACACACACACACATCCATTTTGAAGGTTTTGTTGGTGTGGTGTTTTATTTTAGATGGCAGAAGAACCAGCAGTTATACCAGCTATAGATCAAGATCCGACTAACTGGTACTTTGACATTCTGGGTTCTTATGATCATTACAGCAGATTCAAAATACCTTCATGGTTAAAGGGTTATGCTGACACTCAGACCCGGTATGATCAGATAGGATATTTCGATGCCATCAGCAGAATGAAGACAGACATGAGTCGGTTCAGGGATCCAGAGACTGAGCCTACGGAACCAGATGAGGATTACACGGAGGATAATCCCCCGCCTGCATTTACAGATCCAGACGATGGTCAGGCCACCGCAGCAGTAGTTCCAGCCGCAATTGTCCCCAAGGTGAAAATGAATCCACCGAAGGAGTACAAAGTCGGACAGGATGCGGAGGTTTGGATGGAGACAGTAGACATATATTTTCAGTTTACATATCCAGGTGCACCAGATAAGGACCTCATCACAGTCTTCCTCACGTTCATACAGAATAATGACAGACACTACTTTCATGTCGTGGCTAAAACACCAGATGCCACGTATGAAGATGTCAGGAATACATTCCTCAGGCAGTTCGGAAATCCCCACAAGCGGTCAGTTGCCAAAAAGCATCTAATGGCACTGCAGCAGGGTAACCAGACTTTTGCAGATTACCTACGCACATTCACATCACTGGCTTCTCTAGCATCAGTTGATTTGGATGATGTCTTGATCAAGGACAGATTCGTCAGTAACATGGAATCAGACCTTCGGAAACAGTTTCATCTCAGATTTCTGACAGAGGATGAAAGGAATAACCTGTCGTGGGCACAGACCACACAGGTTCTGCTCGATTTGAATTATGTAGTTCATTCGAAGCAGGCAGTTACCCTTCACTATAGGGGACAGAAGGAACAGTCAGGAGGCCCAGTCAGGAAAGATAAGGACAAGGGCCGTGGCAATAAGCCATATGACAGAGCCAACCAGAATCGAGGCAACCAGAATCAGAATGCCAACCAGAATTTCCAGAGGAATAAAGGAAAAGGCAGAGGAAAAGGCAAGGGGAAAGGAAAAGGAAAAGGAACAACTGCATATCCTCCCCAGCCTTGTCAGCGGTGTGGTCGTACTAACCACATCAAAAAGGATTGCTTTGCTACCACCACAGCAGATGGAAATGCCATACAAGGCAAGCCTCCAACTCCCAATCCTGGACGTCAGTATAATCAGAACAGAGGACAACAACAGCAGAATAATCAGGGTGGTAAAAATGAGTCTAACAAACTTGTAAAACCAGTCAACACCCTGGTTAAGGAGCTCCAGAATCCGCAGAGCATCAATGCAGTAATTGCAGCTCCAGCTCCAGCATCAGCTCCAGCTCCTCAGGGAAACTCTCCGGGTACCGGGCAGGTACCAGTGATGAGGGCACCCCGGGGATAAATCAGCCTGAAAATGCCACTGAAGCAAGTGGCCGGGTTGAGAGTATCTCAGAAGAAGTCCTT